>JAUYWI010138860.1:0-20038 GCA_034780595.1 Parotoplana pacifica | reverse complement strand
TTAAGAAGCCTATAGCAGCCCCTGACCTTGTTAAGAAGCCTATAGCAGCCCCTGACCTTGTTAAGAAGCCTATAGCATCCCCTGACCTTGTTAAGAAGCCTATAGCATCCCCCGACCTTGTTAAGAAGCCTATAGCATCCCCCGACCTTTTTAATAATCCTATAGCATCCCCTGACCTTGTTAAGAAGCCTATGGCAGGCCCTCACCTTGTTAAGAAGCCTATATCATCGCCTGACCTTGTTAAGAAGCCTATAGCAGCCCCTAACCTTGTTATGAAGCTTATAGCGGGCCCCTTATTAAGAAGCCTATAACAGATCCATGACCTTGTTAAGAATCCTATAGAAGCCCCCTCTTGGGATAAATATGATCAAATGTTATTTAAAGGTGATAAACATATAATTTGAAAAGTCTTAAAATACGAAGCCAATAAATGTTTTTAAAAAAACAGTGGGCATCAGAAATAAAACAAGGAGGCGATTCACTCCCCTCTCCCCGGTATAGATAGGGTTAAAATTATGCCAAGGGTAAAGATGGTGTAGGTACACACAAAAATGGTTTGAACTGTCAATTGCCAAAAATAATACAATTTTATATTAAAATCAAAATGTTGGTTATTGTTATTATTAATAATATTCTAAAAGTACCTAAAACTTTAAAATAAATCAAAAACTGTCCTTCATATATATTTTCAATAAAAACCCAGCAGCTGATTTCCATGGGTATCTACTGGAGTGATCGCTAATAACACTAGAGAGCGGGATGAATATGAAAATGCACTTTGAAGACAGGCAACCTACTGGGTGGGATAGCCTCTCATTTCGAGATAGATGACCTTAGTAACAAGATCAGAGGGATTAATCAAAATCAATTTCTGTGCTGGAAAGTTGGTCAAGATACCAAGAAGGCGTTGCATCATCATCAGAAAGATAAAAAAAATTATAGACTGAATGATTATATTGTTTTTTGTTTGCTTATTGTCCATAATATTAAATGCTGGGATTGTGTGCAATGATCTAATCTCTTTCAGTTGTGATCTCAGTCTCAGTATTAAATGAGATAGCTGGTCACAGTTAGGGGTCTTTGAGATGCCTTCTTGCAAATCTTGAGAACTTTATTCACCAACGAAGCACTATCAATTTAGATTCAAAGAGAATGACCTCACACAAGTCGAAACTTAGTAGGTAGCTTGAATAATTTTGGGTTATATATTTCATTAAACAGAAATTTAAAATCTAAAATGTATTATTATGATTCTGATACTTAAAATAATAAAACCAGATTCGGGTGGACACACCTAATGAAGATTATACATCATGGTTCAACAGGTTCATTATTGTGTTAAAAATTAATCCAATAAATTTTTTTAGGTGTGTTGGATAAAGCCAAGGATTTTCTTTGAGAAAGAAAGCCTCATGTTCCAGTTGAAGTGTAAATTAGTGACATAGAGACTCAATTTAGCCAAATATCCATAAAAATCGAACTGCCCAGAGATACTGCGTGAATGGCAACTCATACTGATGTGAAAAAGTTGACATTTTAATTAAGGTCTGTGTAGATTTATTTGTGTAAGATGGTGAATTATTATATATCTAAGTTTGCGAACTATTACGGGTTTCTGATTTCTTTTATAAGTTCGTGATTTCTTGTGTAAAACTGTAAATTCGTGTAGTAAGTTTGTGAATTTCTTGTATAAGCTTGTGAATTCTTTGATATACGTGTATGAGTTTTTTTAGTTGATAAATATGTGAGATTGCGAATTCGTATGTAAGATTGCGAATTCTTGAGATGGTTGTGACTTCTTATATAAGTTTATGAATTATTAGATTATGTATAAGATTGTGTAGGTATGCTTCGAAAGATTGTGAATTTTTTTAAGGCTTGTGAGGGATTCTCTAGAGGTGTGTAGTATTACGTAGGGTTGTGGAGTTGCAATAAATGTGTAGTTTATGATTTTGTTAATATTTTTATTTTTGTATATCAGGTGTACAAGTTTACGAAACATACATAAAATAATTTTCTCTCTTCTATAGTAAACAATTGGTCAGTTAAAACAAGACAATATTGTTAATAGAAAATTGGTTTTAACAATACATAACCGGTGAAACATTTTGGCTGGTAACTCATACGAATATTTAGGTATCAGAAATGAAAAAGCAAAAGATGGAAGGGATTGCCTGCGGATAAATTTTCAATTATTTAAACAATCGGCCAACCTAATCATGTTGAATATTTTTAAATCTGTAAAATGTCTATGAACCTGGTCAGGCAGCGACTTGGCTGAATGTCTTCGTTGTTGCTCGCCAACCGGATGTAACAATTTCTCATTTCCCTCAAGTAATCTGCAGGCTCAAAGATGATTTTGTCTAATTGAGAGGAACTGTTCAAAAAACAAATTATTAAGCAAAACATACATAATACACAGAAAACAAATTAATTAAAGAAAAATTGGTTCTATTTGATTTATGTTGTCCCAACTAGATACCCATTCTAAAAACGTTGAACTACACAAGAAGAATATTCATAATATCTGTGGTAACAAAACTAATTCATTTTCTAACCTAGATTGTTTCATGGTCAATAGAAACCTTTAACTTGTACGAAAAATTGTCTTTCATCTTTGTTTAAAAAAATTTCTGTTTTTTAATTTTCTTTTACAATAATGCCCTTCTTTCGAAAAGATCGTTCATATCAAATTCGATCAGAGGAAAAGGCTTCATTATAATTTTTTTAAATAAAAGCCATCGAAAGATGTTCGGTGTTGTCAAAGTTGTTTAAAAATCGTTTCAAGCATTTAACAATATTGAAGTAAGAGTTTTACCTGTATAAATCTAATGAGAAACCTTTTAACCAAAAAACAATACACACTAACATACTTTCGAAATTAAATTCAAACCATTTTATACTGAGGATAAGTAGGCATTATGAATTTAAGATTTCAAGCTATCAAATTCAAATTGTACAAAATACAATTTTAAATATTATATTACTTATAAAATGCGAATTATGTAATGTAAGAACTAGTCCCTGCTATACGTAGGGAAATTATCTAGACAGGGCTTGTGCATGAAGCATTTCTGAATTCGAAACTCTAACAACAACATGAGAGGCGTTTGGGGGAAGCACAGCATTGAATTCAGCAATAAATAATCACAAGATAATGTTGTAATTTGAAATCATTTGAAGCTTTCAGTAAATTTTAGTTGAATTTGATGCACAGTTATGGTGAAATATATCATGTGTTTTTTTGCAACTATGTTTTTAAATTGAAATTTCTGTTTGGGAAAGCCTGAATTTAAAAAAATATGCGTAGCTAATTGAATGTTGCATATCAAATTAATTTATGGCACAATTTTATGTAGATAATAAAAGATTTCATTATTTTGCAACAACATTGCTTCCGAAATCTGAGAGCCATTAAAATAAAATTGGTTTTCTATATGGCGGTTTGTTGAAAATGTTGACACTAAATTTGGTTCTCTCGAAAAAAAACGAAATTTATTATTCAAAAGAATCGAATCAGAATTGGATACAACTTATTTATTTGAGTTCCAAAAATACAAGCACAAAAATGTAATTATGCCTCTAGTTTCGAGACTGCGAAATGACCATACCTAATAAGAAATATTTAGTAATTTTAAACTTTGGATGTTAATTTGGTAATTTCGGTTGTATAATGCATCTATATGTGTTTTATAATGGAATATTAAAAAACAAAAGTTTCTCGAGTGATAAATAAAATATTATTGTGCCTCCCTGCCCCATTCTCCTTTTTGTCCTTAGAGTATTAAATTTCGTCAATGTTTACAAAATTTGAAAGAGCAAATTTCTCTTCTGAAAGCACACAGCAAAAATAATGTACCAAAGACGCACAAATGGGAGCTGTCATAACAAAAGCAACAGGTCTCAGTTGAAATGAATAGAAATCTTTTCCAATTATCGTACACTATATTTTACATAGATAAAAAGAAAATTTAAATATAAAGCATAGCTATATTCAACAATAATGTGTATGTACGTGCAAAATGGATACATAAGGTATATCTACCTGATTTGAAAACTTCGCTTTTGTGAATTAGCATGACAAGTCGATGGGTATTTACTGTCAGCTTGTTCAGGAAAATGTTGTACTTTGTCAAGTAAAAAAAAGCAACAATGTTTTTCTTTTCTGTATTACGTACTTAGTACCATAGGCAAAATGAGTTCCTAAATTTGTGTTCCCGAGTCATATTTTAAGTAAATTCTAGTATTGTGTGTGTAATTTTTAGGGAATAAAGTTCTCGGCCGCCGTCTGTCCTACTGTGAAGTTCATCCTCGTCGTCAAATTTCGACAGGCGTCTGTAGATCGAATATCAGCAAATATGCCATATGCCTGCCACAATAGGAGAGCATTATTGTGACGATGCCACACCCCATTCAATATATTATGAATCTACCATCAGCACGATAGGTAACCCACACATCATTTGAAAAAGCTAAAAAGAAACTAAATTGAATGAATGTAAACATTTTAAAACAATAGCCTTTTGTCCCCTTCGAAGTTTCACAGAAAAGACATTACTTAATAGCCGTACCAGTGAGTGAAATATTTTAGATAATATTACCAACAGCATTTACTACGTAGAGGCTAATAGCTCAGTGTTTAGCGGATCCAGGAGGTACCTGGGGTTCCAGACCCAGTCGAGGCATACATATAAGTTACTTAGTGGAGAGGGTTCTGAAAGTGCTCAGATGTTCTAGACAACCCACCTCCAACCCACTAAAAGAGCGCCGGTCTTATTCGTCTAAGGACCGAGGTTTCTGGCTGCATCGTGTGTAACTTGTAAAGGTTTTTTTATATCCCCTTTTGTAATCCCAAAGTGGCGGCTAATAAAGGCTAATAAAAAGAAGAAAAAGGTCGGTATTAACTTCTAATTGAGTCTCATCAATAGTAGGTAAGGCTACGACTTTTAGTTTTACGACGATTCGCTCTGGACCTTTTTCCCGAATCGAAATGTGTATTTTAATTTGCAACTTCTTCCTAAATTCTTTACTTCGTCACACTTTTAGCCGCCTGGATATCTCAGCAAATGAGGACAGCGGCTCTTACCAGCGAATGCAAATCTGAGTCTACCTATATCGGTCCTGATGAAAAATCATAAAATGAAAATAGCCATATTTATTTTGTTATAAATGAAAAGTCATACTTAAATAAATGTCATATTTAAAGATTGCAATTAAATAATAGTAAAAATAAATTCGTATTTAAAAATTGATTCAAATCGTCATATTTATAATTAAATATGATTTTTTTAGATACGACCTTTTAAAAATGACTACTTTAATACGACCTTTTAAATATTACTTATAAAATACGACGATTTTAATATGAATTTTTTAAATACGACCTTTTAAATATGACTTCTTTAATACGACCTTTTAAACATGACTTCTTAAATACGACATTTTAAATATAACTTTTCAAATACGACTAATTTTCATAAGACTTTTCATTACGACTTTTTAATTACGACGATTTAGATACCTTATTTCCTTTAAGCCTTTTAAAAATAATACTAAATTATCTACGACTTTTTATGTTTACGACTTTTCTCCATAAACCCCAGAAAAGAAACACCACCATTTGATGAGAAAACCGCCTCCTGACAGTGAGCCTTTTCGTTTTTGGAAGAAGTAAGGCAAAAGCTACAAAAAGGAAAGAAAGAAGATTTACAGATAACTAAAGCAATTAGAGAATGATCGGGATTATTATTTTAGCTAAAAATTTCCCCCAAGAAAATTGGGATTTGTTTTCAATGAAAATATTGTTGCTGTTCGCTTTGATCTACACACATACACAATGCGAATAGCACCAGATATTTATTAGGTTTATCAATTATTGCTCCGTGCTAAAATCTCAATAAATGTCTTTTTTTAACTGTAAAATAATTTTATTTTGATTTATTGTTAGGCGGTAATCGTGAGGTATAAGTGGCAACAATTTGATTTCTCCGATCAAATTAAAGTGCCAGCATTTAAGTGTTATGTTAAAAATACAATATAATAAAATGTACATTTATTGGTTAAATTTTTTAATGTAAAAGCACGTTCTTAACTTTCTATAAAAATACCAGATATTTAATTTTTATTCACAAATCATAATAATTTATTTAACGCTGTTGTTGTTATAATTAGATTTCAGGAGAATAAATATAACCAGATATTTTAGTAGATTCTTGAAATATTTTTTAAAATAAATAAAGTAAATAGCTTTAACCATTATCTTGGTTTATTGAAAAATTGTGCAATTGAACATTACCATGCTCTTTTCATGATTAGTTTTTATTGTGCAATGTTAATTGATCAGCACTAAAATTTAATCGACGATTACTTCCCTTATTATTCGGCACTTTAAACTATTCACGGTTGAGTGAGCAACTTATCTTATCATTAAAAACAGTTTCTTTTACTTTCCCATTCCTTTCATTGTTGGGGGATAGTTTTCTGGGTTTCATCATTCGCTGGTTACTGAACCAGAGTCACAGGCAGGCTCTGACTGCGGAGATTAGGAAAGACTGGAGTGAGAAAAATCGATAAAATGGGGTTTATTGTTAGGTAGCCCATTTAATGTTGCAGTGAGACTTATTGAAATTTTAAAAAAATAATCAGGTATTTTCCACATGTTCAATATGAGATTCATGCCCTTGACTTTTGATACAATATACTAACTGATAAAACACAAATTGCGTAATATAATTTAGCGAGTAAACATTTCGATTCAAGATTATTAACTTGTCAAATTTTGAGTTATCTCTTTGACAGAGTACTAGATCTAGAAATTTAAATCATTTTTGAAACTTAAACGTCCAGATTTTTTTTCTCATTTTCGTCTAAAAAAGACTGTTTTTGCCAAATAATCATCTGCATCAGTTTTTGTTTTCTTAAATTTGAAAACGTCCATCTCATAAGCTCCAATGTACGAAATATCTCTTTTAGGATTAGAAAGTATTTTCATCATCCCGTTTGTGAAATTCTTATAAAACTATTACTTGTCACGTTTGTATACCAAACTTTTTAGAAGAATTGTTAAGTAATAATTTTAATGTTGTGAAAAAACGATCTATTACTTCTGCTTCTGTTTCTGCCATCACATTATTAGGGTACTCCTTCAGTACAAATATTTTTTCTAAGGAACCGGTTTTACTTGTCATTACTTTAATATTGAACTATCTTGTCACGCTTTTATATATATCTAACTGAATCTATTAATTTTCACGCTTGTACCTAACTTCTTCTCACGTAGAATTGTGACAAGTAATAATTTTAGAGATATCTAGAGGGATGATGAAAGAACTTTCTAATACTGTTTCTTTTGTTTCAACCTTATTGGTGAAAGAACCACCACATCATTGGGACTCTTCTGGAGGAAAAAATGTCTACCGTTTTTTCATGTTACATTGTTATAAAACTATTACTTGTCACGCGTTAAATAACTAAAACTATTACTTGTCACGCGTTAAATAACTAAAACTATTACTTGTTACGCGTTAAATAACTAAAACTATTACTTGTCACGCTGCTACATTTGTCAATCTGCTAAAAAAAGTTGTGTCACGTTTTGTTTATCTCCTATGCTATAGACTACATAAAAAGTAAGATATAGAATCAAAATGGAGAAATTAATATACATCCTCTAATATCAAATAATAACAAATAATAATTCTTAATCAGAAATACAATGTTCAAAACAATGTTCAAAACAATGTTCAAAACACCTTCTCACACAACAAACTGACAGGATTAATCTCTTTTCTTCAACAACAATATTATTTCATTGCAGTTTTGATGCACCATCACAGGTAGCCAACATGTGTCAAATGCGAGGGGAGTTAACTAATCCTTCCTATTTCTAATTTCAAAAAGATACACTGCTAGTTTAATGGAGCAGCTAAATTAATTTTTTGCCTGCTAGCCTCTCGAAGAATTTTTGTATTCGGTAGGTAAAGGAAATTATGTTTTTATTTATCAACTGGAGAATATTTATTAGAATGAAAATTGGAAGGTTGTCACAACATACATAATATAATAAAATATAATTTATCTCGTAACATTTGCTTTAAAAATGTATAATTTTTCAAGCAGCATTAAAAAAATCACATAATAAATACATTTAAAAAAGAAGAAATTGTCAATTTTACTTAGTTTGAGATATTTTCCAGACGAGTATCATAATCTTAAATAATTCTGCAATGGTTCATCGTCTAATATCATTTTCTTAACACCGATTACACACAAAAAACGAGTAAATAACACAATTAATAGAGATCTAATAATTTGCATCTTTTGTCTTTAGGGAGGTGACCATTTTTTGAAATTACTAAAGAGTAAAATAATTTTAATGTGCAGCTAACGAGGCAAACAAACTAATTTTCTTTCCCCTTTCACTGATTAAAATGTAAGAGATGAAAAGAATTCTGATTCCATGTTTTGCTGTACTATAAAAACCATGTTGGATATTGCGGAACCTACAAAACCACAATTACCAGCTGAATATTATTACCTTTCTTAATATCTTTTATCCCATACGACGTCCATCAGTTCAGTCTTATGTCAGATACGACATTTCATTAACTCCTTCTCATGTCACTAACCTTCTGCATCATCAAACAAAAATTTACACCTGTTTATGCCTATTGCTTCTTTAAACATATAAAAAGCTAGATAAACAATTTTCACATTATTGTTTGCAATTATTACTTGTTAAAATAACTATCGCATAAACTGTGTTCTATTATTAAAAAAAACAATAGATATCGCAGATGAAATATTCAATTGTATTTTTATAGAACGCAGCAATGTAAATGACGAAAGTGATGCCTTTTTTAAATATGTATGTATAAAATAAGATACAGCCGACATTACAATTTATTAGAATTTTAGTTACATACTTTTAAGTTTATTTAATTTTATGAATTTAACCCCTTTAAGAAACTTGATGTGTTCAGTTTTAGATATCAGAAATTAATCAATAATACTAGATTTGTTTTATTGTTTTCGAATTTTGCTTTTGGATATGGACTAATAGTGCTTTCAATCACCAGGGCTTCCCATGATTTCATAGTTTTGTTGTTGAAGGCAAACCATAATTTTTACTTCTTTTGATTAGATCATATTCGATTCTATGGCGTTCTGCTGAAGGCTTGCTAGAGTTTTCTATTTAATTTAATTTTCATATTTAATTTGGTAAGTTTTTCTGCGGGATTGTTACCTCCACTGAAAAAAAACTCAAATTTTTTTTACATAAAAGTAAAATAGCATTCGGTTAGGTACCTACTCCCATTGAAAATTACATGTTTCAAAGCGTTTTTGTTTGCATGCTATTCCAGGTAAAGAAAATTCCTTCGGACGGTATTAAAATCCATATTAATCTTGATTTTATAGAGTATGCCTTTCTTAAAGCATGCTATCTGTTATTCACGCAAAATTCAAATGTAACGGTACTTGATTTTAGAAATATTTATAAGAAAAAACAATCGAAACAAAATTTAAATAAATCAAAATAGAATATAAGTTTAAAATGTATTTTATGTATAAGAAATATCTTCTAGTTTTCATTAAATTTATTGTTCATTGAAAAAGAACGAAAAACAGATGCATTTATTATGTATTTATCAGGAGTATTGCCCTTTTAGTTGGCATTCTTCCTGCGATTGACATATTCAAGTTTCTTTTCCTTTCAATTCAATTGTGAAATATAGTCGAAGGACCAGACCCCACCACCAACACCTGAAAAACACAAAAAAACAATTTTATAGACATCAGTAAGTGATTTTTAATAGACAATAATTTGTATTTTATGTATAAATGTATTCGCATTAGAAAAGAAAAACAATGACTTTTGAAAGAAATATTCGGTTTGTTGTCAATAAGAATTATGTTGCCTATCTGAAATATATCCTACCCCGGCCAAAAAGACGACACGGGACGATTCTCAACACAGCACAACTACAATGGATGTGCGTACATATTAGGTGGATATTACATAAAGCAAACTATTTGAAATGTTTTCCAATCAAATGAAAATCCATTAACAGCTTAAATCCGAAGCAACAACGCCTCCTTTATCATCCAGATTGTTCTGTTTCATATTCGGTTGCTTGATAAGCTTTTGAATAATTTTCTGTGTGTGCAACCTACCTATACCTACAATTTTGTAAAATTGAATTGAAAATCAGAATAAATGTATCTACAAAAATATAAGAAATATTCTGAAACATAATAGGCATTTTAGAGCTTCAATAAACCTCAAAGTCCGGAAAAAGATATTTTGGTTTCTAATGCTTCTTGCTTGTTCAATGTATTTTATGAAAAATTGTAATATAATTCTATAAAAAATATTTTTTAAGCAAAATTATTTCGAGCTAAAAATATTTCACATTTAAAGTGTCGTAAACATAAAGAATTTCGTGATTTGCCTTTCAAATAAACTGAAAAAGTGTCAAATATTATCAACTTAGGTAGAAGATATGTATAAATAGAACTGTAACAATTATATTAAAAAAAGCCATTGTTATTTAATATTGTATAAGGTAAGAAATACAGCAGGTGAAAGTTTTAACTTTGTTTTTACTTTTTGTAATAGAAAAAGAAATAACGGGGACTGGATTACGGCACACGTTATAGAATAATGACATTCAAAGAACTGTCTAGCTTTTTGAAAAATAATTACATGTTTTGGTTGGCGTAATTTGGATAAATATGATGTTGGCAGCAATTCTGGTCTGTTGGGATGTTGCTCAGGTCAGCTTAGCTGGCTAATAAAAACACCAAGGTCAACATTTATTTAACGACTAACAGCATCGAATGAATAACGATCCAAATATACATACAGTGATTTAATTTTTTTTTAAATTTAATTATCGTTGCAGAAATGATAATTTTCTATTGTTTCCTCTCGAATTTAATGTTTTCAAGACGTGATGAATTCCAATATCATTGTTCCGATTTTTAGAATTGTCAAATAGGTCTTCCGTATATGCCATCTACCTTTGTTTTATCAAATTGGTGTTATGTGATTTTTATTTTAATTTAAAGATCAACCAGTCTTATAGTTTGGCATCTATCTCATTTCTTTAATAGAAAACTCAGAAAATTTTGATAGGTTTGATAGTTGGCATACAGCCTCCTGGAAACAATTTATTAATAAAGATTAACAGAATTCTTTAAAATATTAATGAGGGGGGAGGGGCAGAAAGCCGATGATGTCATCAGGTAAAAAACTTTGAATTTGGTGAATAAGCAATGCCTAAAAAGCAATAACCGGTTCAATGATCATTTTATAGATTTAAAACTTATAATTCTATTATTTTATAGGTATTTTCTACATTACTACAATATTTTAGTCACTTTTGTTTGGCTCTCAGGTTGCACCCTGATACTTTCTATTGTTATCAAAATTCTGTCACAGAGATTTATTTCTCTGTATTCTGGTAATTCTTGAAAACTGATGGTATCCCGGAGATAATATAAAAACGTATTCTCTTCATTGAACAGCGCTTTCTAAGTCGCTTAATCCGATCAGAAATCGATAATGGCTCCTCCTTCGCCATGATATATTGTTGGTTGACCTTATTTCTCACTCACTTAGCCTCGAAAATCAATAATCACATGACAGACACATTCGTGCACTCCTTTGCTTTCCTATATTGAGCAAACGTGTACTATAGCTGTTCAGATCCTGGAACTACAAAGAGCCAGCTCGACACTATTAGAAGTTAATCGGGTCTTAGACCTGCTTATCAGATTTTATCCGTTACAGTATTCAGATTCTTCAGTAGATATGCAGATAGGTTCAGACTAGGTAAGTACAGATAATAGGCCATCATAGCATGATTTTGGACGCATTCACAACACTTTTGTTGTTCTCAAACTACTTATCAGGTATTTAGGTATTATCCCCTTGTTAGAAGCTTAAATCCTATTTTCCATATTAATTAAATGATTAATCTTTGATAAAACGTGTGAACAGGTTACTTTCCAATAATCAGCTCACTTAAAAATCCCATTGCGAAGGTATGTAGATACATAATTTGTCTTTGTCTAATTCCTTGTATCAACAATCATGAAATTACATGTGGGTTGGTTTCATTTAGATTCCGCTCACGTTTGGTTATTGAATTTCATAATAAAAAGAGAGATTGATTTCTATTTCTACTAAATGTACATTTATAATGTGGAGTTGCGCGCAATTCTAACTTTGAAGTGCTACTGAAGAATTAATTTAGAAGAGGGGGGAAACCGCTACCAGAGTTAGCAATGCACAATATAGGGCTATTTATTTTGCTGGCGAATAAGTGTATTGCAGACACTTGAAAATACCATCTAGAAAATGACAGAAATCTTGAGAGAAGAAACAAAAAAACAATCAGAACAAAACCGAATATTATTATTATGGGAAATAAAGTAGCAAAGTGGCTAGTGAATGAATGATCTACCCCTAATTACCAGCGAATAGTTATCGTTAATAATACCTAAATGTCTTAACACTGTACAAAAGAATGCTATTAGGATAGACATGTTGAATTCCAGTTATGGGATAAATGTGAATTGTGAAGGGTAAATGGTATTCGTCTTCTTATGTTTTCTATAAATGCATTTAGGATTTAATTTTTGATTGAAATTATGTATATTGCATTTCTTTTTGCTGCTATATATGTACAATAAAATTTAAATAAAATCAAATATCGCATAGCTATTTGTCTCAAGTTTATCTTGTTATGGAAGGTAGCTATCTACTTGTAAATGAATTTGTTTTTTAAAAAGGCAGCTGTCTTTATAACCTGAAGTTCCCAGAAAATACATACATAATTTGAAAAGTATTTATTCAGACCGGTTTATGTATTTAAACACTTCTAAATGCAGAAACAATGACGGTCAAATAAATAAAAATATTATTTTTAAAACTATTGAGTAGAGATATAATTAGTATTATTAGTTTGTGTTATATTTTTCCCTACACTGTTAAGCTAAATAAAGGTTACGAAAGAGGTGCCAACAAGGTGCCCAAAGAAAAAAATTGCAGGCTAACGATGGTAAACGTAACCCTACATTATATAACATTAAAAAAAAGACATGTAAACATTTTTAAGAAATACAAATAATATTTTTTTTATAAAAATGAATTCTCCATCGTTTATCGTTAAAAACCACAAATTCAGTGGATTCTAAATTGTTATTAAATATAAAATTCAGAACAAAATATTTCTTGATAAAATAATATCTTGCATAAACACTAAATTATTTAATTAATCTTCAAAGTAACCCAAACATAAGCCACTGTTTTGCACTGGGGGATTTTCTTGGGTCTTCATTAATCAGCTCAATTCTTTGCGATTGTTGGCTTCGTTTCTGCTGCATTACAATGTTCCAACACGCGAGATCTTGGCTGCAATGTAGAATTACAACATAGCAACTGTGACTGATATATATACTGAAAATGACTTATTAATATACCAAACAAAAATTAGATTTTCAGAAAATAATGCTTTCAAAATGTTCATATAAATAAGATTTAATAGCATCGATGTGAATTTTAAAATAATGGAATAATCTCTATAAAAGTACCTATTTTATCTTTTTATAGGATTGTGTATATTTCAGAGGTAGTCTGCGCACATGTTGTAAAGAAAAATAATTCTGGGAAAGTCTTAGGTAATTTATTTTATATAGCCGCCAATTTGCTGTGTATAAATATTAATTTCTAGGAGTATTAAATTTGATCTCCGAGTTTTGAAAAAACGTTTATATTTTTAAAATCTTAATCGCTCTTTGATGTCAATCAAATGTATGATGTGTATGTTATGTCAGTTATAATGACAATCCAATAAAATATTTCAAAACTTTCCGAGCACCTTAATAACGACAATAAGTGTTTGAAACAGATATAATTATTTTCTTCCAGTCAACTTACCTACTACTCATTACCCGAATAAATAGTAGTATATGCACGTGTAGGTGTGACGTCAAGTAACCACTTTCAACAAGCCAAACCGACCAAACAATATGCTTTCTACATACAACCGCAGGGCCATTTTGCTTTTGTTGATGATTTTTTTTGCTTTATGTTTGAACAAACCTTTATGCTGATTGGGTCTGGCCAGGTCCAAGAAGAGGGGAGATGTATTTGTTACAACTTACTGAGGCATGCACTAATGATCTAATTAAGTTCCACTTGTAGAAAACATTTTGTCAATTGACCAACCGACCCAGAGACCCACCAAAAGGCACGATGGTTCGACTGTTGTCTTATCGAAGTGTGTTTCTATTGCCCACTTGAACTAATGACAAGTGGTGTCCCACTCAAGGCTGGGATCTGATGCCCAGCAAACCCTCTTTTCCCTCGCCAGGAACAACCTGCTTTTAGTTATTGATTAGTTAGGTTGATTGTTCATTTCTTCTGTTGTACCTATAGAAGTGTTAATTGTCTTCTTGTGGCAACTGCGCGGTAAACACCCTGTTCCTGAAAGATGTTTTGCGCTGATGAGCTAATTAAGTTTGCTTGAGTTGGTTTTAAAGAGACCCAAAGCACAAGAGAGGGCCAATATTTAACAAATATTTTTATGTGACAATATCATATAGCAACCAAAACCTATACCTCTTCAGTTTAGTACTATTTTTTAAGAAAATGTACAATTTAGAACAGAAAACAAGTTGGTTTTTACTATTTTAATTTATAATTTTGCTAAAGAAAACACTAAACCCTGTAAGTTATAAAATAAAAAGTCCCATGTAGGACCCGTAATATCCCAATTTGTTTAGGTATTTTTATAGATGTCCAGCTGTCAAAGTTAGCTCAATTTATAAAACAAAAAACTTAAATGCCCAATATTTTCTTTATTTTAATTTTATTTTTTAACTCCAAATGACACCAATTTCTTCAATTACAGACTATGATCCACTATTTCTAATAAAACACCCAAGACATGTATAATGTCAAATCAATGGATTCATTGACAGACATTTTTTTAGTTTCTATCCTAACAGCTCCATGTTGTCAGAGGGATTGGCCACAACACCGCATCAAGGTAAACTGCAGGCTCGCTATAGTCACCAATTGTATATAAATTGTCGTTTTCAGAAGCTGTACGACTATATCCAAATCATAGCAAATTTGGACTTGAGAAACTTACAAATGTGGATATTTTTTGCTTTCTGGGGGTTATTTTTTGGGAGTATATTGCTTTCATAAAGTAAAAGAAAATACGATACGCACAAATCATTGACTATTGCGCATAATTATTGATATTTTTCTCTGTGTTCGGTTATTTAGTGTATATGCAAAATGTAAATAAAAAATAGATAAGATTAAAATTAAATTTGCATTGTTGCGTGACATATCCTACCTGTTACAATCGAATCAGTCAGCCTTCCTTCTCTTCCTGATAGATATTCGATAAAGCTTGTTGCAACTCAAACAGCTAAACCCGGCCAAACAGATGATAACTATCAATTATTTCATTAAATTTTATACGAGAAATTTTGACTTCTGTTCCAAGGTTGAATTTGCTTGTGACGTAATATGACTATATTTTGTATGTGTAAGTAAAATAGCACTTTACAGACTTATAAATGGGTAGCACTCAAACTGATCTTGGTTTTTGTCAAATATATTTGAAGCGTGATTATTTAAAATGTACAATTTTTTTGACATTATTCCAAACGAATTAAAAATTATCCTGTTTAAATTAATAACCATAATAGTGCAGCTATTAAGATTTATATATTTCTTAAATCATTAATTTGTAATTGAAGCTACTTTTATATACTTATATTGTGAATAATTTAACACCAAATGTCTATACGCACTGTTTTATACCACATTGGAAACAGTTTGTAACTGAAAATACTTTTTTTCATATCAATTAACATCTTAAAATCTGCGGTTTTAAGAAAAAATTGATGGTGCTATATTGTATAAAACAGCCAATTGTCATCTTATTATTTCATGAAAACATTGTTCAGAAACAGAACTTTTACTCAGTTAGAAGTAGCTATAGTAGATATGCTTTAGCCCCCTGTGTTTAAGGCAGGTGTTTTGTAAACTATTAAAAAGTGTTCCGAAACAGATTGAGAAATAAAATGGGGTGGCAGCCAACAAGATAAATGACCAATTTGTTAGGGGGAAAAAGACAAGCCACATTCCATCAGTCACTTCAATTTCACGTCTCAATAAATGTAAAAAAGAAAATAATATACACACCTTGTTTTATAAAAGAAAAAAGTTAAAAAAAAAAACTGCCACACCCATCAAATTATGTATGAAGGTGCAGATTGGCCAGAAATATTTAACTTCTCCCATTTTTTGTTTCCCAATCTGTATGTAACTATGAATTGGGTTGATTATCTACTCAATTACATCCAAACAATTAGGCGGTCTCCAGTATATTATGAGTTTACATTTACGAGAAAAAGTGTCGCGAGTTTACATTTGCGAGAAAAAGTGTCGACAGTCACTAAATTTGAGCAAAAAGGAGGGAGGAAGGCTTTTTATGATTATGAGAGTGAGGTGAAAGACTTCTTAAAACTCCGTCAGACTAGTTTCAAGTGTAAACGGATCTGAAATCATATATATGAAATCTCATCAACTCTCGACAGTCTCTTTGTCTCCAATGTAAATGTCTAGAGACTACCACAGAGTGAGGAATAGATAGAGGTTTGACTTCATATACAAGTTTTATGAAGTAACTGCTTAAAATATATTTATAAAAAAAATATTAAAAAAATATTGCAATAATTGATAAATTTGGATTTATCAGTAATATTAAGGAGCTACTTTTGTACATATACAAGATGAACTTACTTTCATAATTGTAAAATAACACGATTGACTTAGTTTTATATTTTTATAAATTTAATATTGGCGTATTTGAATTATTAATAAAAATATTATTTTAACCAAAAACAATATTATACTACTCGCTGTAAATGTAAAAAAGTAGTAATGACATAAAATCTTTAATTTTTTGTTAAATATATTTTCAAATGTTCAGCTTTATTTATTTAGTCAGAGTATACAAAAATATTATTTGTAGGCATTTATATTATTTGAGTAAACTCTCTGTATATTTGATTGATGTCGTTTAATCCTTGTAGGTAATGTTTCTTACGCCGTTCAACTAGAGGTGGCAGACAACTCAATTTGCTTTCTTCACCACAGATAATGCGGTGGCAGCGTCTTTGCACTTTTTCTAGAATTTCAGTAAGCTTTCCATTCAGCCCACTGATGACCGGGCATGCACACTCAAGGACCGATCTGATGAGATTGGTGGAAATAAGAATAAGCTCTTTCTTAGGAAGAATATGTTTGTGAATCATCCGAGCATATGTAAATTCTTCTCGATGCTGTGCAGACAGAATTGATCGTCCCCGGTCAATTGGTCATTAAGCGTCACCCAGAGTATGCGAAGAATTGAGACACAATCGGAATTGGTGAAACTAGGGACTGGGTGAAGGCTGCAGGAAAAATACACTGTGTCGGTTTGTTTGGAGGTTGATAGGCAGACCATTTTCAGAACACCAGATACGTATATTTTTAACTTCATCCTCCCAGGAATTATTGTAAAATCATCAGCATATTTCGTAATAACGGATTCTGGGTAAATAGGACTAAGGGTGGACCCATATATGCCAAAGAGGTAGGGCGAGAGACTAGCACCTTGAGGGACACCGGAGGGTACATGAACTACTTAGCTAGTAGTAGACCCCAGTCTATCTCTTTTGACCCTTTGTGTTAAGTAATTAGCGATCCAGCTAATGAGATTGTGAGGAAGTTACATATCGCCCAAACAGTGAAGAAGTTTAGAGTGAGGGACCTTATCAAGCTCTTTACTGAGATCAAAACTCGTCAGAAAGATACCAGATGCATCAATGATATCGAGAGGCTTTGTAATAGTGTCGTGGGTATATATTGTTACGCATATTGTTGATGATTTGGGTCTGAACCCAAATTATTATCGGTAATCGTATATGTCGTTTGAGAAAGTACTGTTTTGAATGAGAGAGGAGTATTTTTCTAGCATTTTAGCAGGAATTGGAAGAAGGGAGATCTAGGTCTTAGATCCTTATCGTTAGGCGGAGTTGTTTTGTGTAGCGGTATAATATCTGATATTTTCTATAACAGAGGTACTGTATTTATTTCAAATGATGCGCAAAAGGGTGAGAGCAAGTGAGTGTGGTAGATCATTGCTAACTGTTGAGGTCTTATTAAGTTTGAAGAGAATATCTCGCTAGTGGGACTGGTGACGGCTTTAAATACAGTGGTTGAAATTAGGGTTCAGAGAAGTGAGCACATCAGTTGATTGGATTAGAAAATCAAGAACGGAAGTTTTGTCCTTAGAGTTTAGAGAGGGTGGAATGTAAATACCGGCTAGTAATGTACGAATATAGATTGATGAACAAATGTAATTAACATAAAATGTAAATAACAAACATTTGCACCAAATATTATTTCAATCCAGATTTAAAAAGCTTCACTGGAGACGCTGGAGGATGTCCTGACACACCTCCACACACCGCGCATTTTGATCATCGTTCAGAAGATTCGGTACCATCTTCACATAACCTAATCTTCCAGACACTGTCATGGTTGATTTCTAGCTCATTTGCCATCAATCGAACAGCCAACCGAGGACCGCCATCCACCATCTGTTTCACGTGCTCAACATTGTCTGCAGTCTTGCTCGTTGAAGGTCTTCCACATCCTCGCTTGTGCCACTCAAAGATACGTGGGTGTGGCATTGTTTCATCTCCATGCACTTGCTGCAGTATTCCGAGTGCATCCGATGAAGTTTTTCCCAACCGGACCAGAAGCTTCATGACTTGACGTGATTGTGAAAACGTGTAGAATCACTCCAGATTGCTGAAATTGTATTCATATACTCATGGATATTAAAAGACATGGTGACGTAATTCGTTAATTGTTACACCACTCGTAGCTTACATATCACACTCAGTCCTGGAACCTTTCTGACACACTCTTTCCACTTGTAAAGTCGGATTTTAGTTATGTAGCAATGACATTTGTTTTCTTGATGTTCCCATATATACCAGCCAGCCTTTTCTCTTTCGTCTTTGACTTTAAGGAGTGTTTCGAGGTCAGTTTTTTGCTTGCTAAAAGAGTGATATCATCGCCATATTAACGATCTTGCCACCATTCCGTATTTCTATGCTACTGTCTTCTAATGCATTTCTCATGATTTTCTCATTGTAGAGGTTAAAAAGGTACGGAGAAAGTATACACCCTGTCGAAACCATTGCCTATTTTGAACTATTCAGTCTCACCAAATTCAGAGTTCTAACTGTTGCTTCTTTTTCTTCATATAGTCTTTTTAAGATGTATTTACATTCCACCCTCTCTAAACTCTAAGGACAAAACTTCCGTTCTTGATTTTCTAATCCAATCAACCCATTTTATCAAGAGTTTTCCAGAGATGGTTGTGATCAATGCAGTCGAAGGCCTTGCTATAGTCTGTGAAACACAGAACTATATTTCCTTGTATCTCTTTGGTTTTTTCTGTTATTCATCTTAAATTCGCTATGTGGTTTCTCGTGTCTCTACCTTTTTTAAACCCGCTTGCTCTACAGGGAGCTGTCAAGTCATAAAGTCTCCAAGTCTGCTTTGAATGATTTTCAACAAAAGTTTGACGGCATGACTGATAAGCACGATTGTTCTGTTGTTTCGGCATTCCTTTTTATCCTCTTTCTTAGGTAAAGGGTTATAAATAGATCGCTTCCAACTTTTTGACTTCCATATATTATTGACAGAGCATTTAATAAAATTTACCAAATAACAAAAATAAAGTTTATTTATAGCACAACTTTTGTAGAACCATATGAATAGAAAATAAATAAGTCTCATACGAAGGTTTTCGTTTATTGCCAATAAACTTCGTCAGGCATATTTAAATGTTTACAAAATTATAAATAACAAATTGGTACAGTAAAAGAGTATAGAGTAATATAATAACTAAAATAATAAGAGATTAGAAAATTTTAAGAGAGAAAT
>JAUYWI010138749.1:0-20039 GCA_034780595.1 Parotoplana pacifica | reverse complement strand
TAAGTATTTATAATATTTACAAAGTTTTTTATACTTGTCAGCTAGAGATGGATCTTTTCTCAGATTATTCCAAATTTATGTTTTTTTCTTTCGATTTGTTTTATATGCTTTGGTACATTATTGTGTTTGTGTTTAAAATGTCTTTAATATAAGTATATTCAGTGTCAGCTGTTTGTAAAGATTTTAAATAGTTCCAATCTGTATTTCTAAGGTGGTTACGAATAGCCTCGAAGTCGTCTTTATAAAAATTACGAAAGTCGCTTTTTAATTGAGTATGAATGTGGGGTACATTTAACAAAAAAGAGATACCATTATGATCGGATGAGTGTGAAAAAGGTTCAATAGTACGAACGTTATTTACTAAATACTTAGAGTTACTCAATAAAAGATCTAAAATGTTGCAGTAAATTATAAATAGTTATTTAAGATATAATAATCGCAGGCAGATGTACTTATTAAATACTTTTAATGTATTATAAAATACCTAAATACATAAAAATTCTTTAAAACGACTTCTGATTCAGGAATATCATGAAAAATCAGAAAACAGTTGCCAAAAAAGTTGTTGTAGAATACATTTAGCTCTTCCAACAAAAATAATGACACTTTCAGTTAGTTTTTTTTGGCTTATGGATTAGAAATTCTGAAAGATACAAGAAATGTAAATTGTAGTTTCGTATATAATAAATTTACAACTCTAATAATTCTTTCAAAAAAATTAAACTTATTTTCAAAGACTTTTAAATGGAATTAAAATATGTAAAGAACTGCAAGCAATCAAACAAATAACGAAACAAAGAAAATTGGACTTACTGTATGTTATGTATCTGTTGTTTCAAAAGTTGTATTTCATTCTGCATTTCTTGATACATTTCTTTAAACTGCTCACTTTGATTTTCTTCCTTCTGTAATTGATCCTGTTCCATGTGTTCTAGATGCAAATTGACATTAACAACTTCTTCTTTGATAAAGTCAATTTGCATTAACGTTTCAACATCCAGCTCTCTCTGATGGCTAGTTTCAGGTTCCATTTGTATATCCCCTATTTCAACAACTTGCTTCCTCGTTACCTTCACTAACTTTATGAACAAAACAAAGATTTCCATAAATGTGAGGACACTGATGCCCATGTAAAATCCTAGAATTCCGCCAACATCGGCCAATAAGTCTTCTATTTTATATGTGCGGGATTCAATTGCTGCTCTCATGTATCCTTCTATTGGAAAAGGCACCATATTAACCTATAAATTTGGATAAACGAGAACTTTAGATCCAATTATATAAGAAGTTCAATGCCCAGCAAAACTAAATTATATTAAAGCCCTTCCAAAAGACGACTATTTTTAGAAATTCCAATCATTTTAAGAAACAGTTACATACATACCGGGCCTACCTTCAAAGACTAATTGCATTAGTTACTACTTCCAATTTACAGTTTACCAAATTGGGGACTTCACTAACGCATTGTAGATTGTAAAGTTAAAACTAGACTATTGTTAGTCAATGAATTCACATTGTAGTGGTGGGGTTTGCCCTTCACGTGGGTATATTTTGAAAATAAGTAGCTCAATTTGTAGCGCATTTGTAGGTAGTACATACCAAATAAGTTCAATTCTCAGACAGGAGACAGCATTGATATCAGCCACACCTAGGTATACATCCACTTTTATACATCACACACTAATAAAAATGTTTGAATTTAATATTATCAAAAATTATATAAACTTGAGCAAAATTTAAAATATTCCGATCTTACTTATTTACTTGTAAAAAAACAGAAATGTTTTTATCGTCTATGTAAATAGGTGACTTAAACAAATATTTGTTATGTTTCTTTTGTCACCAATTGATAGAGCGATATTTATTAATATTATTGTTATTGCTACTAAAAGGCTTCAAGCAGTTTTAATGTGTTAGTCAAAGGATACCGGACACAATTTTACAATTTACTGTCTCTGTAAAATCGATTTTACATTTTCTTTTTCAGAATAAATCGTTTATGAGACGGCAGTTTACAATTAATTGGTTTTATGTACAATTCCAGGTGCAATGTACTGCGTCCCAAGGTAGACCCACGTGTTTGGGTTGCAAACAAATAATTGACAGTAACTGGACGTTTGGGTAAACAAAAAATAACCGATGTATTTGGCTGAAATCACTTTAAAAGCTCTCAAATCCCATGCAAACATCTGATTTTGCTCAAAATTAAGTTTTGCATGGGAAACATTGTATTAAATTTTGAGATACTTCACTTTTATGGTTCCTGTGATATGCGGCCGGCCGGTCCAAAAAATAAAAATCGATTTTTTAAATATCTTTGGATTTGACACGAATCGGACAAACCTAATTTTTGACCTGATGACGTCATCGGCCCCTTATTGATATTTTTAAAAAATAGGCCTTCAGTTATACTAAATTTGTCCTAAGAGGTAGGTACACATACATATCGTACCTACCATCTCTCGAATACAAACAGAAATATCGATATTTACGACATTCCATGAAATTTAAAAGAGTGGGACCTCTGTATTTACTTCTATAAATAGTATTTTTTCTGCCATTCGTACACTTTATCTTGTATAGCCAAACAAAAAAAACATATTTTATATCATTTCTGCAAAATGTATGTATATTGATATTTGTTTTAACAAAGCTATGTAATCATATTTGGGCCATTTTGGCCATTTGTATTTTTTATTGCAGATTGGAAGTCAGAATTGGGAATAAATGGTAACTTACCAAAATGAATTGTTTTCCCAGAAACTGGTCCTGCTCCTTGTCGGTGGTATACTTTTCTTTGGCATACCGGATAACAAAGTTGTTCCTATTGAATGTTTTCTTATATCGATAATATGGACTTTTCCAGACGTTCGATTCGAACTCATAGAACTCAAAATCACATTTGCTAATAGAATTACAGTCATATCCAGGAGATTTGGAAGATCTCTTAATTCTAGGAATAGGCTGTTTACCTTTTAATATGTTTGCCAGATAGATTTCATTGTTTTTGACTACTTTGGTCAAATGAGAGATGCTGTGACACAAGGGGGAGGTGTCAGAATATTTAATGGGATCCCGGTGGTCGACGCATCCATTCATCCACTTCTTCATATTTTGTTTATAGTTTTGAGTACATTGATCAGTGAGTTCTATCTTTGCATTGTTTAAATAGTTAACCTAAAATACAAAATATGTAACTCTTCATTTGATCTTTGAAGATATGCCTTTTGGTAGCCTGGGGGAATTTCATATTTTCTGTCGGTGGATTGGGCTAAAATTAGGAAAAATTAATTGTCAGAAATGGTTTTTGAAAGAAAGAAACATGAGGGCCGGGTCAAAAATTATTGTTTGTCCAATAGTTTTGGCCAGAATCTAGGCAAACAATCTAAATTTTCTCAAATTTGATAATAACAACAGAATTTGAAGATTATATTGCATGCCTCAAATTTATGGTTGATGGTCTATGATGGAAATCTGAAAATTTTGTAATTTGTAAGTGAATGTAATCACAATTTAATTCTTATAAAGTAATTTACTTTTTCTATATTCATTTCTATATCAATCATATCTAGTATTGTTTATTGTTTTGGCTGATTTCTTGTTTTAAAATTAAATTTGAAAAAATCCTTTGGTTGGGTACAATTCGGTGGGCCACAAATTCTAACTTCTGCAAAGAATTTTTTATTTAGCAATCCAATAAATTATATATCTATGTATATGCATAGCTTAATATCTATGTAAATACCATCATTATCAGATTAGGGTAGAATATGAAAATTTGAATATATTCCAATTTGAATGCTTCATTAGAATTTTTATGAAAATAAAATTTTCTAATTTCCTACCTAAATGGTCTTTGAACAGCATCAGATAATTGGAGAGAATTTTATGGATTTCTGGGACGGTGGTAGTGTTTTAAAATCATCTACATATTCAGACCTTAATTTTTTATAACAAAGATTCCACAAAAGAAATGTAACTGGTGTTCACTTACATATGACATAACTTTAGGATTTTTACACGGGGAGCGACGTGTGTTAACGAGGTGCGTCTTCTCCATTTTGAATTGTATTCGGTAGTAATTGCCTCCTGCTATCTCTATAGGTTTGTCAAAAATGTTGAACGGTTCGTTCTTTTGTTTGACATACATGAAAAATTTATTAATCTTGAGAGGATCATAATCAGCAGAAGGAAGTAGTTTTATCTTCCAGACTGGTACTCCTCCAAATAGAGCAGTCTTTTGAAAGTTACTTGTGGTTATATTGGCAATATCAAAGAGTGAAAATGATATAGATGAACCACGAGGATTGTGGGCTTTAATCCGACTGCAGTAGTTATTTGTCCATGTCGGTATTGATTCTATTTCTATGTTTATTAGGGGATTTATTTCCGACCCAAAATCCAGATTATTCCCTATCTCGTTATATTGCAGATTTGTCCAAAACAGTTCTCTCCTTATATTGATGTCAGGAATTTTATTCACTAATGCTTTGAGTCTTCTACTTGTATTGCTATTCATCCAACCAGAGAGCCTATCCTTTAACAATTCCTTACCAAAGTCGTGATTGAAGCACAACAATATGTCTGGCCACTCGAAAGTGACATTGCTGAGGGAGTATCGGACAGCCGTCGGCTCGTCTTGGTACTGCGCCACCAATGCGGAGGTATGCCAGGTGAACAAGGAGAAGGCAACGAGTAAAAATAGCAGCCATAAACACCTGAGGAAGCGGGATTCGTTCACAATGTTGCTAAGACCGTGCATTGAACTTTGAGCGGCGCAGTCATTCAACACAGCCAGCATTGTTTTAGTTTTTGAGCGGTGTACTTCTATTTAAAGTAAATATATATAGCAACTATTTAGAGGTGCGAATGTTACGATTTAAATAATGAAAATTGATACAGACTCAAATAACAGCAAAATAGAAAATTTGGCCGTTATGTCAAAAGTATTAACATAAGTTAGCATCCCGTTTATTCAATTTATAAGCGAACAGTTTATATATTGTTGTTAGCACAGTTTTTATATTCTACAGGAAATGTTTTATTAGTTCGAAAATTAATTACTTTTTCAAATATTTGACTCCATTGATATGTACACTATCCATAATGTTTGGGTTGCAGAAAGCTTTCCGGACGTATTAAAACTCTAATGATATGCAAATAATCTATTGTTTAGAAAGAGGAGAATAGGACAGTAATATTTTATGAAACAAACATTATTACCAATCCCAGTGCTATAGAAAAAAGATAATGTGAAATATATCTACCGATTTGTTTGTATTTATTAAAATTAATTCAAATAAATTATGTCGAATAATTTCTCGATAATACACGTATGTAGGAATGATAGAACAGTTGAATAATTATCTGTGCTTTTTAGTGACAAGCAAACAGCATGTTTATACAATAGCTGCAGATTCTATGATTGTTTGATATTTACTATGAATAAAATAACTTTATATACTTCTTTCCAGTTTAGGGAAACATCTCTGAGTTTCTTTGCATCTTGATCTCTGCCTTGTGGTAAGTCCATATCTATGGATTCTTCTCTCTCCTATTACGTGCCAATTCCTTTAGATCGAAACATGGCACTCTTGCAAGATCCGTTAACATGTTTTCCTTGGTTTGCTTTGGCTTTTTTCCAAAGAAGTCTGCCTTCAATGACTGTTTTCAGTAGCTTATCTCTTCTCAGTATGTGACCTAACCATTTTTTACGCCTGGTAATTATATTTAGTAAGTTCTTCATTTGTCTTCTTATTTTGCCAGGAACTTTTCTGCTTTTCTCTCCATATCCGAATTTCCAATGCTTTGATTTTCTTCATATCGCTTTTATGTAGTGTCCATATCTCAGAACCATAGAGAAGTATGCTGCAGATTAGTGTCCATATCTCAGAACCATAGAGAATGTATGCTGTAGATTAGTGTCCATATCTCAGAACCATAGAGAAGTATGCTGTAGATTAGTGTCCATATCTCAGAACCATAGAGTAGTATGCTGTAGAGTAGTGTCCATATCTCAGAACCATAGAGAAGTATGCTGCAGAGTAGTGTCCATATCTCAGAACCATAGATAAGTATGCTTCGGATTTAGTATCTTCACTATTTTTTTCATTGTATCAACGTTCAGCCTCTTGGCTAGAAATTCTCTTCTTTTATTAAACGCTGTCTTTGCTATTGCTATATAGATCGTTATTGTGTTTTATGCTTCTTTCTCTGATTGTTCGCATTGTTCCTATGGCTTCCCTCACTCCATGTTCACTTCTAAATCCAAATTGTCTTTCCAATTACTTAGTAAAGATCCATAGCATTATTTTCTACTCATGTGATATTATGCCAATTGTTCTATGGTCTGAACATTCTGTTGTTGCATTAGGTTTCTTCTTTAATTGATTTGTAGAGATCATTTGGCCATGTTCCTCTGTTGTACCTGTCATTGCAGATTTCGCTGTAAAGTAGATGGTTCAAATGCATTTAATAATTTAAATTGTGTGTTATCCGCTCCTATCGATTTTTTCATATGTTGGAAATTCACAATGAAATTGGCAAGTTTACGAAATGATGCGGAGGGTCCTAAGTCCCGTACCATATTTCTTGTTATTGTTTTGTATTTTAACTATTTTACATTTTTCATTTCTGACCGGATTGTTTAACGGATTTCGATTTTTGGATTTTGGATAAGTGGCCATCTTATCATGCTTCAGCTCATTCAGCCATATTTATATTTTTACACATCTTTTGGTTGGATTACATTCATTACTATGATGTTAGTGCTTTCGAAGGCTTGACTGATTTTATTTATTAATTTTGTATGTTTGCTGGAGTAAAGAGGGTTAATTACAAATTTGTCCTTGATTGATTTTGTTGTGTTCTTAATTTAATTAGCGTTTGAATACCCATTGTAGGTATGTATCTTTCTAATAATTAATGCATCAGGTAGCTTTAAGTTTTCGTTGAGCAGTATATATATGCGTCATAGAGTAGGAGGGGTTAGCTTTCAGAATATTCAAAATAAAATTGAACAACAAAATATTAACCCCCAAAACAAATATAAATCCATTTTTAAAAGTTTTATTGAAAATGATGGTTGGTTTACGTAGTCGTTGTTTTGGCAAAATCAATTATATAAATATGCATGAGTGTGAAATCAAAAGCAAACATTCTGTTTGCTCAAATTTGACATTCCATGATTAGGAATCTATTCGAAAGATAATTTCGTAATTGTGCTGACGTTCAGTAAAACACATTGAAAATAAAAAGAACAATAAAATAGTTTGTTAATCCAAGTTACCGTTGTTTACATGTTTCCCTTTATACAATAAAACATTTTCAAAAACAATTAGATTTACATAAAATGAAGCAAACTGAAATTAAATTAAAGAAAGCATCTTATGTATATCAGGCACGTCAGAACAATTTAATATTGTTGGGGGTGGGGAAGTGGGGGTTCCAAACTGCGGTTACACATGGCTATTCGCACCGGAAGTTTGCGGGTTTCTTTACCTAGAATGTATTTAAGGGCACCTAAAATTAACATTTATATATTCCATTTCAGCCAAATCGGGGGTTTTACTTTCCATATTTACATTATGTACCTAACTTGATTTAGAAATCCATTTATCTAAAAATATAAATGTCAATAAAAAATATTGGGGGACAAACAATATACTATTACCCCCGCAGCAAATTTATTGGGGGGGGGGCTTGGGCCCCCCTGTTCCGACGTGCCTGTATATTAAATATTTAATTGACATAAACAAAGTACATAGTATTATCAAGGTTTAATAATACTATGTACTTTGTTTACTAATATATCTCTTAATCTCTGGTTCACAGTTATCCAAATAATCCTATTTATGAGAAAGAAAAAATCATAAAATTACTTGTAATATGCTACCTTTGTTGAGGTCTTGTTTAATGGGAAGCTTTATAAACAAATTGATGTAGTAGCAATGAGTTCTCTCCTTGGTCCTACTCTTGATAATCTCTATATGGTTGTTAAAGAATATAGTTGACTTGAGAGTGCTATTGATAAGCCAATCTTCCATCAGAAATATCTTGATGACACTTTCCTCATTGTACCTCATAATTTCAATTTTGACAGATTTCTTTTGAATATATGTAGAAACTCTAAAAAAGTGAGAGCATAAATTCACCTGTAAAAATGAAATTAACTTTTCTATTGCTTTTCTAGATATTAAAATTTCCAGAACTAAAAACTTAACAATTTTGTCTGAAGTTTACTGGAAGCCAACTCAAGTGATTTATTGTTAAATTTTAAATCTTGCACCCCTATGGCTTAGAAATCTGGTCCAATTACTTGTTTACTTAATCGTGCTTTTAACTTTAAATTTTTCCACAAGCAAATCCTCAAACTTCCCTGGTGAAAAATACTTATACGTTACTTATACTCTACTTGTATGGCATGTAAGCAACATGTAAGTATTGAATATGCAGCTGTATTAATTATACAAGAGCTGTAAATAATATATACGCCACTTATACGCTTTCTATAAGTCACTTATACGCAGTGAATAAGTACTTATATTCAAAATCTTATACGTCACTTATAAGGCTTTTTCACCAGGGTTAAACCATTGCTTTCTTCCAATAATTTCCTTATGTTTTTCTGGTCTAAGGTTAATAAATTTTTCAATCATTTATACATTAATTCTTCAACTAATATGTATCCCTTTTCTCTTCACCTTAACCTAGGAACCCTTTTTAAACTTCTGGTAAAAAAACTGGTACTCCTACTAAAGTGCAATTTGCCTTAGAACATCAAAGATTGGTAATTATTTCTCAGCGAATGACTCTCTGTCTGTTAGACGGTATTGTTTATTAATTCTCATTTCACAAAGACAATGACATGGCATTTGGCTACCAGAATAACAGAATATAAGGGGACTGTTCCTGTTAAATCTCACATTAATTAGTTCGGCGATGAACAATGTCATCGAATAATGACTTTGAAACTTCTATTCATTAAACATCATGGCCGATTACAAACTAAAATCTATTATTCACCTAAATTAAACAGGATGATTGATCAATAAGAATAGTGCCTCTTATTTTCTTTTAAATTTGTGGAGTTTTGTTGGTTGACTTTTCTTTATCAATAATGTCAATTTTTAAATATTTAATTTAACTTCAGTTTGGTTCATTTTAATGTATATATTTTTGTCTTGAAAGTGCTTAACAAAATGTTGTGTTTTATTCTTATTTTCAATCTATGTTTGAAATATATTTAAAAAATGGAAGTCTCTAGAAGAACTAGACGGGGGGTTGTTTTACAATGTAAAATTGATTCATTTGTAACGTAGTTGCAAATATGTGATGTTTGATCCTTGTGAAGTACCCATGTCCAAATTATAGATTGTTAGTTACGGTTCCACAGCGCCCTAAAAATCTGGAATAGCTCTAGTCACCCTTGAACCTTATTGGCCAATCATAGTTCAGTTATTTTCTTTTAATCATATGTATATTTTAACTAAATAGATAACTTTGCATAGAAAATCTATTTTTAGATTATTAGAAAACTATTCGTATATCTTTATAAAAATATTTTGCTGGACATGTTACCGCATTACCACTTTCATCGCATGAAACCCATCTATGCATTTATGGATAGCAGTTTGCTCAGGACAATATCAATAGTAATTGCAAATCAGTATGTTCGCTATGACAGAAAATAGAATCCCAAAAGCGTGAAGTGAGATCAGTAACTGGAGCAATAACTGGGTGATGCAACTTAGTATTGAAAAATGCGAGGTCACGGTCTTCTCAAGTGACAAGAATAAGACTAACTACAAACTGAAAATGATAATCGAAGGCAGACTTCCCCTACACCAAATATTCTAAATTCATTGGCCTAACGTATGACAGCTCTTTTACGTTTAACAATCATGCTGGCATCATCATAATAAAAGTGAAACAAACAAATAAAGCGGTTAACGGTGAAGACCGGGGATTCGACATCGACCTACTGAGAGATACTTACATAGTCTATAGATCAAGTATTGAATACGAGACGCAAGCGTGGACACCCTGAATTGACAATACCAAATTGGAAGAGTTGAAATCCGCGTCCAGCTGGAAGCAGCCAGAACCATTGTGGGAGCTGTAAAAATCTCATCTAAAGACAATGAAAGACAGAATCAAAGCTATTAACATCATAGCGGTCAATAGATCCATGAGAAGTAGGGTTAAGAACCCCAGAAGAACGATGGTGGAAAATGTGATGAGGAAAAGATTAGCAAAGTAAGATTGGAAAAGTGTCTACATCCAGGAATGGAAAACTCGGATGAAAAAAGAAGACATAGTGGGGTTTCCCAAACCGACCACAACTTGGCCACCCGTACGTTCAATACCACAGGGAGCAAGCGCTCGAGCACAGAGGCAAACACAAAAATGACGTGGTCATTTACATTGACAGATCTGCTCAAAACAGCAACTATGACGAAGAAGCTGAGGCATTTATTTCAAAGATTAAAGAAGGCAACATGGAGACAAAGGCAAATGGTGCTTCTTTTTCCAAACCGAGCTTGTTGCCATGAAAACAGCTATCATCTGACTCAACAAGAACAACGATAACTGAAAAAAGCTAGATTAGTGACAGACAGTAAGTCCGTGGTTACGGCGATGGAAAACCACCAATACAGCAGCTGTAATAACCTTTACACAGAGATCAGGAACATTTTGAGTGAATTACAGGAGAAAGAGATTAATATCATGTGGGTACCCAGCCACTGCGGCGTGGAAGGAAACAAAATGGCCAATAAGGAAGCTGCCAAAGTTGCCAAGAAGAATCACAAGAACGTAGGCAAATCTAAAGCGCGACAAAGAAAGGAGCAACCACCAAAGCATGACCGCTCTTAAACGAATATATGGTACCAAAATGGCCATCTCTAGAGTGCTCAAAAGGGCTATCTAATCACCAGTTTTATTTGTTTTTTGAATTGGCTAATCCCAGAACGACCGATGCAGATGCTGCAACAATGTCAAGGAAGACCAAGGACACGTAGGGGAGACCTGGGCTAAAAGTAACAGGGGTAATGTGTAACAGTGTCTTTTTTATTCGCGTTTCTTCGTTTGCATCAACAATATTTGTGCTGCGCATGCGCAGACACACGCTCTACATATTTAAATATAGTTTCACGTGTGTCTATATAGCGTGAAAGATAATACAACTGTTTTTGTGAATTACTTATGAGTAAGTAAAAATTCTAATTTAATTTCTTTTACTTTTAACGTTAAATATATTTGCATTATAATCTTAATAATTATAAATTAGAATCGTCATACAGTTTCTGTTAAATTACCATGCGCAGCACAAATATTGTTGATGGAAACGAAGAAACGCTAATAAAAAAGACACTGTTACACATTACCCCTGTTACTTTTAGCCCCGGTCTCCCTAACTATGTCACTGAATTCCTAGCTGACCACAACAAATTTGAAAAGTCAATTTAAAATTAATTTTTGGACATGATGACATCATCAGCCCGCAGCTCGGGCAAAATATCTTTCCAAGATACCTGTGTATCAGATTTTAACCCACACCATTCAGTGGAAATAGGCCTAGGAAAACCTTTTCTCGACTCAGACAACCCTATATATATACATAATTATCAACCTCAATAAAAAATACTTATTGTTTTATATATGTAATACAAATTGCGTAGTCAATGCCATTAAATATTTTTTGAACTAGCCTTTAATTTAATTGTCAATTTAATCTAAATGTTTGTTTAATTTGAATTAAAATTTTCTGTTTTCGTGCTACACTTAGAAATGTTAATGGTATGACTACTTTCAAGTAGTACGGATAAAACAATTATGTATTTTGTTTACTGTAATTAATAATTTAATTTCAATCGATTTTTAAATCGGAACCTACAGCCCATATGCATATTTAGTAGACATTTTATGCCTTCTAGGGCGGGGGCTGGGTGGAACATGGAACCCACAAATTCTTAGCCCACTGCCCTAAATAATTTATTAGTTGCAGGCACCACCAATCTGTTTAGAGTTGTTTTTACTAATTAAAACCCACAAATATTTTTCCAACGACTGCTGACATTTATACTCCCATGGCTGGTCTGGGCTAAAATTTGGTGCACAGGTATCTGGGAAAGATTCATTGGCATAAAAAAATCATCAAGTCTAAAAATTAAAGTTTGTTCAAGTAACTTCAAATTTGGTAATTATGCACTCTAAGTAGTTTGTTTATGGGATCTTTCCAAGGTATATATTAGTCTATTTTTTATCAAATTTTAGCCCAAATCATCCACGGGAAGTATGAAATCCAAAGGTAGTGGGAAGGCATCGTTAAAAATCTGTTTACCGTGAGATTTGTAACACCCTCCTGCATCTTTTATGCTCTATTTGTTGATATTATTCAACTGACACAATAAACATCTAAATGAATAGAACCTGTTTCTAATTTAATTCAAGGAAATATTTTTATTATTAAAATTAAACTGAATATGTAGCAATAATCGTACATGACACTGCTATCAAATACGGTGTAGTAATAATCATGTTACTTTATGGAAATGATACCCTACTAGTTTAGGGTTTATAAATAAATCTCTAGTTTTGTGAAACACAATAGGGTATACATTAGCTGGATGATGTGCTATACAAACTAGTGTACAGAGTTGATAAAATTATTTATGTACATTTAAATATTATGAGTTAATGCAAAAATCCTCCTTTAACAAGATCCAGGTGTAAAGTTATCTTAGACATAGACATTGGTCGATCTCTATGTGGCATGTTCAATTGGAAAGCTTCTTACGTAGGCTATCATTTGAACCAAAAATCATTGAGATGGGGCAATACGTGACTGAGAAAACTGGGCCATTGACATCGGGGGGAAAAATAGTCTAGTTGAATCTTAAAATGCTATGCGATAATTCTACTTTCAAATTTCAAATTTTTAGTTTATTGGCCATAACAGACAGCGATCGATATCTATGTATTATGCATTGTTTGAAATGAAGATAGTTCATATCGGTCTCTTAGGAAATCGACGTTATGGTGATTTGAAATTTGGGTCATTGTACATACTTTTGATACCTCTTAAAACTATTTACATTCTATTATGTAACATTCATCACTACGTATTAGGAACTACCTGTTCTGTGGTGAGTACATAGGTACATACATACTGTAATATTATATATAGTGTTGTAATGTGATCATATTGGTACATACTGTAATATTATGTGTGGTGCCCTGATAATGTGATCTTATCACGTATAGTAGGTAGTACATACTCGAGTATCGATGTGTTTTGAATAATCTGATCATGTAGCTACAGATAGGGTGTAACCAGTTTAGTCTGTTGATCTAAGCGAACAGACACGTTTGAATGGAAATGATTGACCAATGTACATTTTGATACTGCTTGAATAATGAGGGATACATATTTGTTATTTCTTAAAATATTGTTATACCTACAGGGTATAAAATTTGGGTAATATTTACAAATGTTTAGGTATTGAAATATATATTTTTAGGAATAATATGTCATATCCTAATATACCTTACTGTATGCAGGTTGCCGTATGAGCTAACAACCTAATACCGTTGGTTTAGATGTAGATCAGATCCTGTGTGTTAGAATATGGGCTACTATTTACACAAATATATTCATTTCACAGTGTTTACTTCAAAATTATAACTATCAAAATTTGTATGAACTGGTCATAATAAGGAAAGAACATTTTTGTATTTGTAAGGAAAAACAATTTCATGATATGTCTAGGGTGTCCTGAAAAAATGCATTTTTACTCAGAAAACACTAAAAGAAAAAAGAAAAACAGTTATTAAGAGAAAACTAGAGTAATAAAAACAGAAACGTTTCCTTTACTGACTATTTTTCTTCTGAAATATGTTATAAGAAAAACACATTTTATAAAGTTGCTTAAAGTTGTACACTGCTTAAAAGAAACTTCCAAATTGTCAATACTAAAATGAACAAAAGTGTTTATGTAATTAGTAGCATAATGAATACCTATTATATAGCTTCTTTTGAGCAAGGTTTATGATGACATTATTGTATGTATGTGTGTACTACTGCCAGCAGTAGTGTAGACGTAAATTGTGCGGTGTGGTACAAACTGAGATGACTTGATCATGATATAAAAATAAATAAGTTATCTTGGTGCGTCGCAACAGTTCAGTGAACACAATCGGCTAAGCTAAACATTCAAGTTTTAATTATGGATGAATATATTTTCTAGTTTACCGAGAGCGTCATTCGATTTGGAACAAGTTGCACTTCGGTTCATGAGAATGCCATACACGTTCATTCCGGCTAGGTTCTTCATGGTCAGTATATTACGAATGGTGTCGTCGACACGACTGTCGCAGCTGCTACGAATCAAGTTGATGATGTTATCAATCCATAGAGCGGGGTCCGCGGACAGCGCAGCTGCATGAAATATGGTGAGAAAGACGGTGTCCTGACCAGAGCTCACGTCTACCACCAAGTTGGCCCCGTTTTGCATTAGAAGTCTGACAGCGTTCGGTTGGTTGTACAGGATGGCCTCAGATAGCAGCGTGTTCATGCCCCGGGAGGCCTGGTTCAGGATCACGTGGACTTTATCCGGATAGACCGACTCTCGGATGAGTTGCAAGAGGAAGCGCAGAGGCTCCAGTTGTTGTGTAGTTGCTCTGTCGGGTAGTTGACGAATACAGGCCATCACCTGTTCACGAATGCTGTCCGGATCGTTTTCCAACGACACTGGTCGCGATTGTCTGCTGGTGCTGACGTTGGAGGTGGTTCTGGGTCTAATTTCCGTTTCGGGAATATAGATAAACTCTGGATTACAGCTGGTTGGAGACAGTCCGGGCACGTTACCGTTGCCCCAGGTTGGTTGCATATTGTGTAAAAAGTCGGGTGAAGACGATAGTGGCATGCTACCAAAGGTCGATGCTGGTTGTGAGATTGAACTAGAACTATTTGAATCTGGACTGTTAGACTGTGCTGGCGGCGAAATTGGATTGCGACACTTTTCGCATATTACTGTGGCACTATTGGTCAAGTAACTCAGCTTTTTCTTCAGCTTTTCTCGCGTTTCGTGATTAATAGTAATGCCTTGACATGTATGTTGCGACTTTTTGACACCCTTTGTTCGAAGGATTGTTACTGGACGAGGTTCAATCGCAGTTTCAATTATATCTAGTTCCGTAAGTAATGAAATGCAGTTTTCAAGTTCATCTCTCAAAGTTTTGCAACTGTTGCACGGGCATGTTTCTGCTTGCTTAGTGCATGTTTTGGCATCATCACTGTCCGTGTCGGGGGTCGTATTTTCTTGAGGATGATGTCCATTTGATAATGGGACCGGTTGTTCTTTGGTGGATTCCGTGGTTTTACCTGAGGGTGAGGAAATGCCGTTTTGATTAGCTTTCTTCATTCGACAGGAAACAAATTTCTGTTTTCTTTAATAAGTAAGATCTAAACCACAAAGCGATTGTGTAACCAAACACTTTTTTGTAGCAGTTTTATTTATATATATAGCTATGCACAAGGATATCAACTGGTATGCGATAATTTGATGATTAAATGGCCTTTCTAAGAATTGTACCAATTTTAAACAGCTTAGCGAGATATATTCTACGGTTTCTCTGTCATAGTAATGTTGGATACGTCAGAGAATGAATGAGGATGTTAAACTTTTAACATACAGAATATAAACTGGACTCCAATTCTGTCTGTTTCGCTCTCTGCTAAATTTTGTCATATACATAGTAACCATAAGTAGGTAATCTGTGTCAGAGATATTGTCAGTGCAAAGACAGCATTTCAGATACAGTAGACAGATAGGTAAGTTAGTAGGTAGGTAGGTACTTTAGATTTTACCTGGCTTGATTCACATTATTTTTGGGTAGCGTTTCGTTTTACCTATCAATGTGGGTTTGCTGAGTGATTGTTATCGCGTTAGCTATGGTCTGTCAATTAAATTTGGATATTTGACTCAACCATTAAATTATATGTATGTAGTATTTATAGAGGTTTTGATATTGTTAATGGAGGGGTAGGGTATGATTGGGAATATGGTATTATTAATGGAGGATAGGGTATTATTAATGGAGGATATTATGAAGGCTATTATTAATGGAAGATAGGGTATTATTAATGGAGGATATGGTATTAATAATGAAGGATATGGTATTATAAATGGAGGATATGGTATTATTAATGGAGGATATGGTATTAATAATGAAGGATATGGTATTATAAATGGAGGATATCGTATTATTAATGGAGGATATCGTATTATTAAAAAAACAGTCTTTTGGTTATCTTCTATTTTCTTTCTTCTTAAGTTACTATAGAGATTTTTCCTTACTTTTATGCTTTGATATGAAATATACGAAAATGTTTATATTGCTCAGGCAATGATTATGCCTGGCAGATGAGGCCTAACAAGGTCGAAACAGCTGTCCTGGGCTATCATTTGCGAGTAATATGAATAAGTAGTATATTTTATCAAAGTATACCTGTTTTTTTATTATATACTCTTAACATATCACTGAAGGGTATTGTGTTATTAGAACAAACAAAGTTAATAGAAATCTGAAACCGATACTATTCCCTATTTTTTTAAGAGAAAAATCAATTAAAAAAACTTTTCTTATTCTGAGTAATAAAGAGGTTTCTGAAAGGATTAAGGATTTTTAAATTTCGAAATCATTGAGCACTAACATTTGAATTCTATTTAGGTACCTATATCGTAATCAATAATGTTGAGTTAACCATGTTTCAGTCGCGGACTCATTGAAATTTCCTTTGATCTGCTGAAAATGTTGTCTAATCTTTGTGTTCTAAACTTTGAACTCTTCAAACGATTTTGATAACAATAAAGCTAGCGTCATTATTTTCATTGATCAATATTTCAAGTTTTTCTGTGAGTAAGTGTTGCACATTATATTTAGAATTTTATACACGGCCTGTACAGGATGAGGAAAAGTCGAAGTCTAAATTTAAAACAAAATCTGTCATGATTGTTTTTGTAATAATATTATTTTGAACTTCTTTAGAAAGATATTTAATCAAAAAATCATAAAATTTTAAAGATTTTATAAACCGTTCGACAGCTCACAATTTTGTCTCAAAAGGACGAGTATGTCTTGATTTCTGTAATATTTGAAGAGTTTCAAAGATGAGGTCACCCAGATTTCATTTCGAGCAGACAATTACTTTTTAATCCTCTTTAATTCTTTTGGGGAGCAACTGCCAGCCTAATCTTCTACTGCTTTCGGTCCCATACTTCAAATCTTGGCAGCTTCCCAGGTTAAGTTGTAGGAATGCAGTTTGGTGACCAGGCGCCCTTGTTTCCTCTTGGCATGCGGGTTCTACTCAAGCGGCTAGTCTTGTGGCGTTAGAAGGGTCCTTGCCTAGCGTGGGGCCAATCCACTTTCTTCGTCTGACCTGGATGACCATTGATGGGCTCTTGTCGTCTATGGGGTGGTGTTTGCTATTCAGGTAGACCACTTGAGATGGAGAATCTGTCGCAGACACTCGTTGGTGAAGGTCTGGATCCTCTTGGAGATTTTGGTGGTGACTTTCTTGGTTTCTGAGCCAAATAGTAGCACTGCCTAGCTGGGTTGTGAACTGTTCTCAACTAAATCAATGTTTGTTTATTTTAATTCATGTACCGCTCGAGGAAGTTGATTGTAGCTAGCTGCTATATGTTTATGTCATTGACATCGATCTCTCTGGATGTCATATAACGTAACTTTTGTAAATAGATAAAAATAAACAGCATTATTTTAATTCATTTTTTCATTCTTTTTAAGAATTAGTGTATATTTTAGTCAGGTTGTCAGATATGTCTTGTTCAAAAGAGTCCAGTAAAGTTTTTGGCGGTAAACAGGCTTATCGATACTCTTATACTTCTCTGTGATTGGGGCCTCGATATTTTAACTTGAGTTAAACATAATGAACTCTTGCACTACTCGCATTACTATTTTCTTAAATTACGTGGGTTTAAGTAATCCGAGAAAAAAGTGATCAAAAGAAACTGACATATCTCTTCTTTTTAATAAGTAATTAGTCATATCTGCAGAGTAGGAATCTATATATTTATTACACGTATTTTAAGAAAAGAGAAGTTGAAGTAGAGCAAGAGCTCTTGAGTTCATACTGCACAGTTAATAATGTATTTATGTTACTAATTCTTATCTAAATTAAACTATTGAATTTCTACACTAAGGCCATAATATTGAGTTCACATTGTTGGTATTGTCCTGCATTACAACAGGGAGGTCACGTTGTTGGTATTGTCCTGCATTACAACAGGGAGGTCACCTTGTTGGTATTGTCTTGCATTACAGCAGGGAGGTCACATTGTTGGTATTGTCTTGCATTACAGCAGACGCCCGATGTCTCTGTCCTCGATAATTGACGATGTGCTTGTGGAGGACTTACGATTCCCCACCTCTCTGGGGCAACATGGCAGCGACGCCAAGGTAACTCAAAAAGACTTGTCTAATTTGTTTTGTAACATTTGTGGGTCAATCTGTTCTACTTGTTTCAGCACACAGATGCCAATTATTCTGCTACATATGTGACCATTTTGACAGATTGCAGTGTCAGAGGTTATGGTTTCACTTTCACTATTGGTCGAGGAAATGAAATTGGTAAGTGAACACCCATTAAGCGAGGCAGATTGGTTATAATTCGACTACGGTCACGTGATGGCCACTTGAAAAATGTAGGTTTACAAAAAATATATTACGAGGTCATACATATTTACATTGCATTGTTTTACCATTTTATTACAGGTTTTTGATCATATATAGGGTGATTTTGTAATGTTTCCTACTCTGTTAACGAAGGGTTAAAAGAATAAAACATTTCATTTCTTTTAGATATGGTGGCATCGCTAAAATATTTGTCTTTGTGTTTTTTTAACTATCAACACGAAAGCAGAAAAAGTTTACATCAAACAAACCCGTTTTTCGTATACTATTTTAAAGTATAATTCTTACTAACTTTTGGTATGTTCTAACCCTAATGCGGTTAAACGCGTATTTTTGTATTTTAACTACAGGGTGTCCCAAAAGTAACTGAACCCGAAATTTAAATCCATAGAGTAATCTGACTAACGGAGTGAATGAAGTGGAATAATAGTTAGTCAGATTACTCTATTGATTTAAATTTCGGGTTCGGTTACTTTTGGGACACCCTGTATATATTTCTATGAGTTGAAAAATATTTCGTTGTGTTCGCTAATCGTCATTGATGCCATATTGTAAACATTGACTGACTATACCGGGTGATTCAGCACAGACCGGCGAGTTAGAATATTTTGCATTTTTAAATCATTTATTAAGAGCATCAAATACAGAATACACGATGCATGAATGATAAAATAATGTAAAATTAGACAACAAAAACTGTTTAATATGAGCATCATCATGCTCCACACATAAGGGACAACGCTTATCAAAATTATCAAATGATTTCTTTATCATATCAGTACTTAATTTTTCAAGAAAATTTAAGCACATTTCAGCCAATTCTTGTAATGTGGCTCTTGCAAATATCCCCATAAAATGAAATCATTTATACCAAGATCAGGGCATCGTGGTGGTCATTCAATAGGTACCGATTGACCAATTTATCTCTCCTTTAATTTTTATTGAGATGATTCCGAGCTGGTGATGTCCAATGAACGCATATTCTTCAATGTTGGAACGACGATTTCTTGCAATATTTCAAAATATTTACACCATTTATTGTTTGAAAGATAATCCTATCCTATACCGTAGTCGACCATCATTCGGTATCATGGAGGATATTTTAATGGAAGGAGATTTAATTCCATGATTCGCTGCTCATTTGCATTGGAGTAATAACAACTATGAGTATTGACCACTCCATTTAAATGCAATGTTGCTTCATCACTGAAAATGTGTTTAAGAGCAATAATAAAGAAACAGGTGTACTTTGATAAAAATATACTACTTATCTATATTACTCGCAAATGATAGCCCAGGACAGCTGTTTCGACCTTGTTGGG
>JAUYWI010138638.1:0-20040 GCA_034780595.1 Parotoplana pacifica | reverse complement strand
TTGAATGTCTCTGACTTATGGTCAAATCCATCAGATGTAATCAAATTCATAACCCACACTGGGAGGACTACCCTTTTATACAAAGGGTAGGGGCTACAACAACAACAAGCGTTCATACAAAGTTTCGTTCTACAAGTTACATTTGTGGCATCTTATCACTTATTCAGAATGTTTGGTGCAGACCATAACAAACGAAACGCACAGAGGATCTGTCACAGAAGGCACACCAATCCACGTTTTCGATTCTCTGCTGGCCCTTCGGCAGGAGTTGGGCGTTGATATAATCATTGATTACAATCGATGAGATTTTTTGTTAGAATTACTTAATTTGGTAGATGTTGAGTCATACGGAAGAGGATTGTCTCATCAACAAGTTGGGTAGTGGCAGTGTATGATGAAGGTGTGACGAAATAATCCAGGGTTAAATTAGGTGGGGATAGGGTATGCATGACTATTGAAGCATTGAATAATAACTGGTCAGATTTTGGTTACCACATTTAAAAATAATTAACAGATTTTTTAGCAATAGTTGGAATATCATGACGATATGAGTTCAGTGTTCCGAAAAGCTCATGACGATCAGCCAGTTTGTAGCTAATATACCAGTTATCCATAGTCATATTATAATCTTCGCCAAGGAAATCGTGGCACAGGAAATCGCACAGTTGCATCAGGATTGACAAATTTCTTTTTTCTGTCATTTTGCCAATTTAAGGAATTCCATTTAGCGATAACCTGTATCTTCTATGCACAACCAGATTAATTTGGTTGATTTCCAGATTTTGCGGAGTCTGGATTGGCGATTATAATTGTGAGAAAACTTTTTCAGCTTCAAAATTGGAATAACAAACTTTTATGTAAAGCATATTACAGAAATATAAAAAAAACTTCTTATTCAGATGTTAGGTCTATGCAGTAGGAACACCAGGGCGCGGACAGAAAATAAATCTACTTGTTTGTCTTCCTTCATTGTTGTAGCGAACTACGATCTCAGTCCACTGACGTCCAGATGGGACTGCATATTATGATGGATGGTCGGGATCTTCGTCAACGTCACTCTCCTCACTGTCAGATGTTGAATGTACCTACTAGATATTGTTCATCAATTTCCTCATTATCATCGAATGCAGTGGGGTGGGGGTACGTCTATATCGATTTCATCCACAGCAACTGCTGATACGTCGATGGGGTTAGCCGACTCTTCCTTATCACCCAGTAACTGAAATGAAAACTCATCATAAGTTTCATCCGATGAATCTTCCTCCGAAATTTGTTTCAACACTACGTCTCGTGCAGTAGTTCGAGGTCTATTCATGATAACAATTTTAATGTTGTGTGCAGAATCCTGGCACGCTGTAAATCTTGTAAACAATAATACTTTGGATAGAGGTCTTGGCATATGTGACCATGCATATTGCGAATCTATGGTCGTGTGCTGTATAGTTGATAGCGAAAATATATTTTCAACAATCATAACTAAACTTTGAAGCAACCTTATTCATTGTACACATATATTTGGGGTAATTCAGATAGCCCAAAGATAATCGAGGGAGTATCTAATGATAACATTTTTTAAAATTCTGAAATACATATAATATCATAGAGTACATATACCTACATAGAGTATTCACTCAAACATTTTGAATGTATGCACCTGTGATTTTACAACTACTGATATGCAGAATTTAAATCTATAATTATTTTCTCGATAAAATTTTGTCTTGATATATTTTGGATTAGGTACAACTTTTATGCGACACCTAAGAAAATTAGTATGCAAAAAGTAAATGTAGTTTTAGAATATACATAACTATTTGAATTTGAAACCTTTGAAAAATAAAAACTGTATAAAATTTGATATAAAAGAACACGATTATTTTTTCAGTAAAAAATAATTACTATAAAACTGAAAACAAATTTGATAAAAATTATGGTTACTAAATGCACAAAAATTAACAAAACACACCATAAATCTATAATTTATACAATTAGAATCAAATGAAAGCAGAAGTTCATAAACAGATATCAATTACAAAATCTAATGGATTGAAATGTTTTACGATAAACGATTTTTTAAAGACAAATGATCGATGGCGTCATAGAGTTTGTCCCGATTGACTTCAAATTTGGTGTGTAGCTCGATTACACATTCAGTAATGCAAATCCATAGAATATTTGTTGAAAAAATGACTGATTACCAAATTTCATTCAGAAAAAAATCGATAATTTGTCCAAAATCACTAAAATGGCTCTAAAATCTAAACGAAAGATCCTATCGCGCTCAAATTTGAGATTTAGAATTAGGAAGGCACCATAAATAATGTACTATAAAATTGGATGCTTCACTTTTACGGTTGTTGGTCTATGAAGTTCGTTCACCATAGCAGAGAAGGTCCATAAAATTGATTTATTTATTTTTAGTCGTTTTGGAATCAATATCATTGGTAAAATTGATTTTCTGAGAAATCGATTTTTAATGCTTGACTGGGTCTGGGCCCAAAAACATCAATGAAAACAACCTAGTTTGCTCAAACCTAAGATTTATAATCTAGAAGACATCTAAAAGAAGATAGAATACTTTGAGATTCCTCACATGTATGTTTCCTGAGATATGAGATCAACCATTACAGGGCCGGTCCACAAAATTAAATTTTTAACAACATGTATTTTATAGCAAGAAATGACCGAAAATGGTTTATAGATCATTTTTAGTGTTTTTGCGGGGGGTTGAATTTGTTCATTCATTACAAGAAACATCCAAGAAAACATACAAGAAAAATCGATTTTTAATTTTTAACATGTCGACCAAGTGGACCTAATTTCATATTTTGAATAAAGCTACGGCATTTCTACTTGACACGTTAATAGTGTATCAGAAAAGAAGTGGTACCGACTGAAAAGATGGTCAATTTCTGCAATGCTTAAGGACATTGTTTCGTACTTTTAAAACAAATTCAAAAGAATTCTATCCGTTAAATATTTTTGTATTTCAAATGTAAATTTGTTATCAATATTAACAATATAAATTACAAAATCTATCTACATAATTATTAATTGAATTAGTATCTCCCAAAAAATAAATAGTATAATTTACTTTAAAAATGGTAACAAAAGAAACAAATTTACATAACTTTCTGAATTTTTGTAATTAAAATTATATACTACTTTTATGCGACATATACGCAAATTTTAAAATAAACATGGAGTGGGTACTCTGTGTATTGTTACTCTATGTATAATATGTTTTAAAGTCATGAAATATGACTTAAATAATGTATAGTAAGGAAAATATAGAAATTCAAATGTTCGGGTAAATTGAGTTTTCCGAAAGATAAACCACATGTTGACTAACTGTCTGAAACCGTACCATTATTAGTATTCTGACCATCTTAATAATTTATTTAATCATACTATTTGTAAGTAGTAGAGAAGAAACGACTCTTCTATCGTCATAAATATTTTTAATTAAAATTTAGAAAACTAAAACTATGAAAAACAAATTATTTGACGAGTTCTATTCAATCACTGTTAGTTCACTTATTCGTTTAAAATTAAGTTTTAATTCCATTTTATAATACAGAGACTGTACATTTAAATATCTATTTTTATTAATCGTTGTTCTTTGCTTGAAATTTTTACATAATTTTTATGGTAATTTTGTTTAAACGCGATTTTGTTTACAAGCACTTTTTCAAAGTTGTTCAAAGAATAATTGGAAAATATGAGTGCTAAAGTTAGAGTTCTTGATGTAACAAATGTCCGGCTTCACTCATCTGTATCAAGACGTATGTATTTTTACTGTTTAATTTTTTGAGTAAATACTAGAGACAATTTTGAACAAAATTTATTATCAAAACATTTTCAACAAAAAAAACAATAGTAAATCGGTCATACCATTAATCTCCTTATTCAGTCTAAACGGCAAAAAATCAAGTTACTTAATCTAAAAGTTAAAAACCAAATTTACTTAATTACCAAACAATCAATGAAAATGTTTTTATAAGAATTCAAAAACCTGGTCAGGTTCTTTTTCCAAGTCTTAATGTACTTACTTAACCCCAACCTGATGTCATAGTAAAATATGCATTACATTTTGAATTCAAAGGCTACAGATCCATGTGGGCAAAAAATTACTACACCCATACTTTCTTAGGTTAATTGACATATTAGTTGCTTTTAGAGGGTATACTTATCTATCAGTCAATGTTACAGTTTTTATTTTAAAATATCTTATATTTATAATCATGCATTTTTTATATAGATCAAAATATACCTCTTAATGAAAAATACATCCTATCTATAGTACCTAGTTTGTTTAGAACACACCCTATCCTTATCTCTTTAGAATTACAGCTCATCTTAGCCTTGTTTGAATTCAGCAGTTTAACCAAATGCCCAATTAATAGCATTCTGCATAATTTGAATAATAAAATGGCTTTCTCATTTTATCTGTAATCATTATTTTAGATGGTTCATGTATATGACTAGGGGTCAGAATAATTCACTCCAGTGTCTAAATAAGTGTTTTAATACTTTAAATCTTGACCATCCAATCAGCCTTCATGTCTGCCAGTCATTTTAAACACCAAATAAAGAACCATAAAAATTGCATCGAAATGTTTTTTTTAGATTTTAAACAAACTTACTTAATACATTAGTATTTAATTTTACCCAAAAAGATGGATGCTTTATGAAAAATCAGTTAAAGAAATAAATTGGTATTTGTTTTTTTAAGGCATAGAAAATAAATATTCTATACAAATCTACATAAAAATATTTATACTAATATGTATTATAATCAAGATTAACATGTTTTTTACCTTTAATATGATAAAAGTTACTAGCATCTAGAAATGACAAAAATTAATGTATTGGGGTCTGAACACCCACCCACCCTAATGTCTTAATACACTAAGTTAGACAGAGAATTCAAATTCTTCAACCTACAATTTTATGAGTTAAGCCAGCTTGGGCAATACTACTCTATGAAAGTAAAAAGTATGCAACTACAATGTCCATTATTTTGCAGTTAAACCTATCTCCAATTTCTTTTATGTTATAGTATGACTAATTAAAATTATAGACATTGCTTTTTATGGCAAAATACTGCTCACTCACTTCTTATACACTAGCATTGTCTTTTATGCACATGATTTTTAATATTTAAACTATAAATGTATCTTCCACTTGGTCACAAATTCCTTAGTGTCTGCAAACTACTTTTGCCAAATTTTTAGAAATCATCTATTTTATAAAGTGGTTCAGGAGAATTGTCCTGGAAATGCCAGATATCATTGAAAAGGAGAAGTTCAGTCAATTAGAAGTAGCAGTTTGTCTTTACCAATTTTCTATTGATAACCCACAAATAAAGGATTTTGTTGAAAAAGAAAATAAATCTCCTACATAAATGTACTACATGCCATTGTCAGTTTGTTACATGGCCAGAAACATTTGAATCCAAGAGAAATAGTCTCTTTTGCATATAATAAAGGCTTTAGTGTTATTAAAATCATGCCTCACCACATTCTAAATGTTATTACTCATACTTCAAATATTCCAGTGTATAAAAATTGCTTCAAATGGCAGCTTTTGCATAATTTAAATAGAATATATTGCATGACATTTATATATTTTCCTCATAGAAAGTAAGTTTGTAAGTACCAATATTATCACTCTTGTACATAGATTTATGTATATGTTAAATTTATTAAGTAACTGTCAACTGAATTGATTTTGCCACCTTAAATCAGTTTATATATACTAAATATACATAGCTACACTTATATTTATATTATTTATTACTACTTCTATTAAAAAAAATGAAAATTAAATATTAAAATGTGCATTAGCTCAAACTCTTAAATAAATGACATCATTTTTATTGTTTTTGCGATAAATATTATACATAGATCTATCGAAGTCAATTATCATCTAAAAATCAAAACTATATATAACTTCAAAGTATTGAGTACCTAACTCTAAAAATATAAGGGACATTGGATATCTAACATAGTTAAGTTCCAAAAATGGTTTTGTATAAGTTTAACTTTGTTAGCTCTACTATTTTAAAATTTTACTGATGATAAAAATAGTGACATTCTTATGGTAAGTGCTAACACCCCAAAATGATTTCACTTGTTCTTGGTTTGAGCTATTTCAATTTTTGACTGTTTCAGTCTTTAATAAAAAATTGATCAGCCTAATACAGTTATTTGTGTTTCATTTTTTTAAATGTAGCTGATACTTGTGCCGGTATGTCTGTGACAAGATTTTTGGGTTTTGTGATTATCTTTTTATTTCATGAATTTGTAAAATGTTTTCATTTGTTTTAAATGATTTGGTTGTGATATGCATGTTCAATAATAGCTTCATTTCATTAAAATGTTTTTGCACCTTATTTGTATTTTAGAATACTTATTTGAATTGGTTTTGAATTTGTTTTTGTTTTCAATTAGCATTTTAGTTAATTGTTTCTACCAGTAAAATTAAAAAGTGTAGTTTTTCCAATCGACTGTAGTATCTATCTATTTAAAACAAACATACCTATTTTGATACAATGTAATCATTGATATCAGTTGTGAGTTTTCCAAAGATATATAAGTACTATGTAGATGCAATGTAAGTTATTTTAGATTTTTTTGTCATGCTTAGCAGTGATGTATTTATACAAATATTTTTCTTGTAAAAATATATTTTAACAATTTTGGTCTAACCTAATTTTTAGAGATTTATTAAAAGTCTTTATAGGGAAGTGGTTTGGACCCAAATGTTTTACACCAAAATCCTTAAATGGGAATTGGTTGTACTGAATGCAAATTTTATGCCATCTTTTAAATTCCCTTTTTTTAATAATTTGAAAAATAAATTAGAACTTTGCCACCCCTCAGCATCAATCTTTTGTCAATAACCTTCAATCTCATATATGTTATTTCTTAAAGCTTAGAGTATATACATATTTCTGCAGTTTTGATGGCACTAAACTTTTTTCTCTATTTTTTAAATGTTAGCTACCTAAGTAAATGAAAATCTTTAAGGGGTTTAAAAGTGCATAATAACATTCTATATTTTGTATTTTGTTGGCGAAACATTGCCTCCCTTTGAAGAGGACTAATCAACCCTAAAGCTTTGGAAAAACTTCATTCGATTTCCAGTTTTAGATGGGGTCAAGTAAAACACAGAAGTTTGAAAGTGAACCAATTCAATCAATATGTTACTTGCTCATCAAGTGGTTTTATTAGTATTATTTTTTTTACGTACGATCAACAATTTTCTATAAATCAATAATTTTTCCCAGTGACAACTTTCTTAATACACCATATCATTTTGCTTCATATAGCTTCACTGAGGTTGCGTGTGATGTTATGTTTTTTTTTATGTTAATTTAAAATATTAATCTTTATTTGTTACAGTCAGCGTGATGGTAGAAAGTGGTAATTTATATCAGACCTACATAATTTGATTTTCTAAAGAAGGTCGTAAGATTTTTTAAAGGTTGTAGCCAATTTTACCCAAAATAATCAAAGATATTATATATAGGACTACTATATTTAGATATTATTAAATTGAAAAAGATTTGAAAACATTAGATTTTCAAGATTCATTGATTGACATAATTATTGATCATCTTAAACCTTACATAGCAAGAAGAAATTGTTAATTAATTAGTAATATTCCGATCTAATTGTAATGCAAAATTGACATATTGTTCATTGCTTGAAAATTTACGTGATACTTTGCATATGGATTCCACCAACAGTTAAACATACATATTATTTAGTGATCTAGCAGGCAATTTGATAAATATCGATAGAATTATGTACGACTATTTTCTATGCAATTTATTGTATACGACTTTTTGTAGTGAGTCCATTACAATCACATGTTATATTTTATTGTATTAATGGCTGATTTTTCACTTTTAGATAATTATACTGGTATGTTTGCTACATTGTTGACAGGTTTATGAGTTTTGTGATGGGCTTTTTGTTTCATGTTCTATTCCAGTTATTTTAAAACCAATTGCTTCGGAGGGTTTTTCAATAGTTTTATACGACATACCTACACTAAAACTTTTAAAACTGTAGGGGCAATTTCTAAAAATGAGTGTTACTAGGTACGTTAATTTCTTATCTTTTTAAAATCGTATTTTTCATGTTTATCCAATTGGCCTATAATTTATATATTGCCTTTTGATTATGTTACAATAAAATCGCTGGTTTTATGTTTGTATATTCACAGGCAATGAGTTTTTCTAAAAATGTACGAGTATTATGTCATTTATGTCAAAATTATATGTATACGGAGTTTTGCTTTTAATGATAGATGATAAGCTAAAAATGAGACCAGCAGTCGTTTAGCATAGATGTCAATTGACATTCTAAAAATAAACAATGTTCATTGAAATCGAAAATAGATTTATTCTATAGAAATTTGGAAATCAATGCTATACTTGAGCTTTGCTCATTCGGAAATCAATACTTTTAGTTGTGTCATTAAATCAGAAGAGAAATCCCAAACCAAACATACTATACCCTCTCTATATACTTGTAATTGTTTAGCCTAATTTTGACAAAACTCATTTCTTGTGAAAGTAGAACCATGCCTATATTTTTTTAATTCTTTGTCAGAAGACAATGAAACTTTCGATTTGATAAGGAATGCAAAAGTAACATAGGAACGACCAGTTTTAGATGGAATTTTAGTATATCATGTAGAGTCATTGAAAAACCATGTGAAGTAATTTGTTTGAAGTTGGACCTTAGAATGACTGGACTCTAAGTTTTGTAATAGCTTTTTTGTCTCATGATTATTTTTTTATTTTATAGAACTTTACAAATGCTTTTTTTCACAAATTATGAGTCACTTTAATTTTAAGCTGTTCACAAACTAAGTTGAGTGCCATTAAAGATTTTACCACTTTATTTGCATTCAATTTTTAGCATGATTTATAGGATTTTAATTTAATGAACGACTTCAACTATACCTAACTATACAAATACAAAATTATCTATTTAAAACAAACAGTGGTGATGTGAATAATTGTTGGTAAATTTTCCATTTTCAATGACATCTCTAAAGCTATTTGTTCAATCTTCAAATTTTATTAAAAACAAAAATTATAGTTTCAAATTTTTGGATGGGTATGTACCATTTACCTATTTGTTATGAAATTCTATCATTTTACCTGTATTTTAATAGAATAATTATTATTTTTCTTTAAAACAATAGTGAGGCATAACCATTACCTTGTTTTTTTTAATGATTTGTGCTACATAAAAAAATAAATCACTGTAAAATATATGTAGATTGTTTTAATAAATTTTGCAAAAGAAACAATTTTGTGGAGGTTCAGACATCATTCATTGTTTCAGCTCCAATATTATTTCAGAATCCTGTTCTAAAAAAGGTTTTATGTAGGTATATCCTGACATTTTTACGATAAAATATTTATTATGAAATGAAAGATGATGGTTTTTCTTAGGAAACAAAATGCCTAAAAAAATTGTAAATAAGGAAATTATTGTTTGTTTAGATTTTTATAATTCTGTATAAAAACAAATATGTATATTGTTTATTTTTTATAGTGCCGTAATACGATGTTTATGAATTCATTATTTGTATGATATTCTACTTTATTTCACTGAGTGAAATAATATGTTTCATTAATATGTTTCATTAATATCTTTCATAATATCTTTCATTAATAGTTAGTCAGTTAATAATTTAACAATGCATCAAATAATAATTTCTCTATTGGTTTTTGTCGTAAATAATCTTTTGAAACAGTAATAATAGAAATGCAGATTTTTATCAGAATAGTAAAACAATAAAATTCTCTACACAACTTGTGCATAGAAATGTCTCTTCATAGCATTCATCTGGTCTTAACGGGCTGGTGTATAGACATGTTGTCTCGAAGAATACTCGTTGTGTAAATTACTAATATACATTTTTAATGCTATAGTACTTTGGTCCATCAGATCAACATTTATATGAATCTACTCTTCAAATTTCAACTCAACTTTGAAGTGTTCTTATGCTGTCGATAAAATATTTATCATGAATAGTATCTTCCTACATACATACACTTGTTTATCAATTGTTTTTTTTATCTTCTAGATAGCCACTCGGGAAAAGAAACGGAAAAAGAGATTAGAGAAAGAGTACTTAAGTCATACAGAGGCATTGAAGAGTTACCAGAATCTTATCATCAGTTTGTTGGTACAGGTCAGTTTAATTTCGCCAAAGATATTGAACTATCTATGGGTAGTCAGGTGGGTGGATATTAGCGAAGCAATAAAAGTGATCCCTAGTACAGTTAATGAAAATCTAAACTAAAATATTTTAGTCCGGCATAATATGTACTTTCATGCCTAATACAGAAAACAGGCTATGACAGACTACCTTTTTAGGAAAATGGTAAACTCCATTTAAACAATACCATTGGCGGATATTCAGAAAGGCTCCGTGTCATCTGTGCTTGTAAAATATACACGATCAAAGCAATTTGAAGTTTATAGGTAATTTCAAATTTTGCTTTGTCCTTCGTAGTTGGCGGGGATTCGGAGAGGCAACGGATGAAATTTCCCCAATGTTAATATACATGTTGGCCAATAAGTACTCCCACACAACTAGGTACCTATTAAGATGCCATTTCCACTGAAAGTCTCATCGGGTCTTATTTCTTTGATAAATCAGTCATTGGAACGAATAATCATGGCATGCTGGCCAATTATGTTTTGCCACAGTTACAACAACGTCCTGACTATGAATCGATGGCGCCGCTGTGGGTGGAAATCGACTGACTGGATATGCTACCTGGTGGTTGGATTGGTAGAGGTGGTCCAATAGAATGAGTTCCTAGATTGGATTTTTTCATGTGGGGACCCCGTTTACAGAAACAATCCCAAGAGTAGGGGCCGTCACTAAACAGTTTAATGCTATTGAATTTCTACTTGTGAATCCGTATTGTTTCTGTATGAAGATATGCATCGAACAATTTGGTATAATCATTTACTGTCATTTTGTTGATTTAGATACATTTTGCTTTAAATACAAATATTGCTTGTTGGTATCAAACTGTCGGACTACATATTGGCCACCCGGTGTAATTGATCATGGAATTTGATATGTAGTAGGTATTATGCAGTAAAAGTAGAAACAAATTGTTTATCCTTATTCCATTTTTTGTATTTAGGTGCTATCGACCCCCTCCCGCAAGCTATCACACCATCGAGAGCACCCGCAGTTGATTCTCGGTGAGTTGGATTCATAGAAATATAAAGTAGTTATGTAGGTTGCCTTCCATTTTGATAGTTCCGGATGGGATGACACATTTGGTCTTTCGGAATTTAAGCAACTGTATTTATTCAGCCTTTTGCGTGTTACATACAGCTATTTCTGGACAACAGATATAATTTGTCATTTCTCTAAGTAAACCCCTACCTAGCAGCCGAAAATGATAGAAGATATATTTATTTGAGAAACAACATTTGGCTTAAGAGACACCGTTGTTGCTGGGCGAGTACGTGGTCCAGCGTCTGGACTGCCTGCATGTTAATCAGAAGGTCCAGGGTTCGAATCCTGTAACAATCGAGGGGCAGATACTCCAAAACTTTTCTACAGGTGGATGTCCAGCTAATATTCATGTTTATGAATTATATTTAATTAATTGAATTCAAATAAATTTAATTTAAACTGAACTATAGGTAATAAACTATAGGCTGTATTACAAAAATGATCGTTTTTATCTAAAAATTATTTATTTTACAACTGTTATGCTAATAAAATTGTTGTTTGTACAACATGTTTCATAACAGTGAATAAAACAAAGCAAATATGTCAATCACACCTACCATCCTCCTTTTTCGATTATTTTCTCAGTGTTAATCATGGATGATTTGTGTTTCATGAATTCTGTGTGCTGTAGAACATGGAAGATTTCTTAGGAGAAAAGTCTTTGAATTGCATCAGCTCTATCGAAATGGTTGTCACAAATATTAACATCTGGGGAATATGGGATTGTTGTTGTAGGTATATGTTTTGTCCCTCAATGTTGATTCACCTGTGACCTATACAATATGGGGCCAAAAATTGTCATGCTGAAAGTCCACGTTTTCTGCTAAAATTGGGTCCCGGCGTTGCATTCTCAAATATTTTTGAAGATGCATAAGAAATTCAATATAACGTTCATGATCGATTGATAAACAATTATTGACAATTATAGATATCATATTACATATGTACATACACAGTCAATAATATTGTTATTTTATTTTTTATAGTGCCGTAATGCGATGTTTATGATTTTATTCACTCCGTAAAATAGTAGATTACTCTATGGATTTCGATAAAAATTTAACAATGCATCAATTATTATTTACTCTATGGTTTTTAAGTATTTGACAAAATTTGTTGGTGAATTATTCAGAATACTCCATGAATTTTGATAATAATTCAACAATGCATCAAAAATAATATGAAACAGTAATCATAGAAATGCAAATTCTTCTCAGATTAGTAAAACATAGAGTAATAAATTAATTACACTATGAGTAAAATATAAAATTCTCTACACAACGCGTGCATAGATTTACAGTCTATGGCACTCGCCCTACGGGCTCGTGCATAGACATGATAATCTCGAAGAATGCAATAAGGGACATATTTTGCACCAATTGTGTAAATAACTATCAAAATATACAAATTTCAGGAAAAACGATTGTTTCTTATTTTTTAAGACAATAAAACAATCTGCATTTACGTAAATACGTATATGAAAAGAAATATGCAAACACTTTTACAATTATCATTATTTATAATGAGCAGGGATACACACAAATTATACAACCGGTGAATTTTTGGTGTAGGGTGTTCAACATTTTTTTTGCTTTTTCAACTGATTCTCACTTTAAAAGTTTAAGTTCAATTTCTGTGAAACTTAACATAAATGCCAAAAACATTTGTTTGGCCATTTTGTGTACTAAAATTTGTATCAAGCCTAATGACTGTGACTAAAACTCATGTTAAGTTTTTTTAAGTAAAATTTTTGACGACAGAGAAAATTTTGATCATGTCAGATAAAAGTTTTACATTTTTATAGTATTTTTAGGTACTAAACATTATACTTAAAAGGTGTTTATTACACAATCTGACACTTCTGAATATGTATAATTTTAATTTGTGTTATGTCTTTTCATCTATATTCGGTTATGCATAAGGGCACGAAACGTACATGCATTAACCTTTTGTATATTATTACAATTAAAGAAAGAAAACATTACTGTAATATTATAATTAAAAATTTGTTCTTTGTTGATGAACAAGATATTAGATATTTCGCTCAGGTTTTATAGATAGTTTAACTACTTTAATTGAATTCTTGAAAATTAATTTAATATGAGTTGTAGCCACCCCTGCTAGCTTCATTCAAATTTTTGCACGAAATTTTGATACCAAAAATGGCCAACTGCTTTAAAATTTGTGCCAATTTTCAGAGGTATTGAGGTAGAACTTTTTAAGAACGATTCATTTTAAAAAGCAAAATAATCCAGAACACTCTATACCAAGAATATACAGAAGATTACTTTACAGTATTACCTATTGTATAAGCGTAGTTGAACCTTTTTTTATAAAAGCATTAGATTCAGAACCTAATGCCTGTGATTGCAAAAAGTTTCTGCGTAATTACTCCATGCCGATAAATTTTGTCATTTTAATTTATTATGTATCCATCTTGAGAAGATCTTTGATCGCGCATCACATAGCGTAATTGAATGGGCAAGAAACAGATTTGTTTGTGATATTTTAGTGAGTACGATAATGAGGCTGTATCAGGATGTCAGGACCAGACTCATGGTCGGTTCAACACTGAGAGGAGTTTAATGTAGAAATTGGCGTACATCAGGGGTCTGTATTGTCACCACTTTTATTTGCATTAGTTGTGGACGTGTTGTCGGCGGAGAAAATGGGAAAAGTGAGAGTTATTCGAATGGCTTTATGCTGATGATTTGGTGACAATGGCAGAGTCCATGAAGGGGCTCGAAAACCAGTTTATGAAATGGAAACAGGCATTCCAGGGAAAACGTTTGAAAGTAAACATGGGAAAGACGAAGATCATGGAATGTGGTATGAGTGACAAGTTTCCAAAAGGTAAAGATTGATCCTTGTGGAATATGTGGTAAAAAAAAGTTATGAGCAACTTATTGTGATGTAAAATTGCGAAAAGTGGATCCATGGTAGATGCTCTGAATAGAAGATGGTCACTGTCTTAATCACTACTGATTTCAAGTGCAAGAAATGTATGCAGGGAAATGAGTCTGATAGAAATGTTACAGGGCATGGAGAAGATGAAAGATAGGTGTTAAAAGACCTTGATAGAATGAAGGAATTTTGTTACTTGGGAGATACACGAAGTGCAGGAGGAGGCAGAGAATTGGCAGTAACAAAGAGAGTGCGGAAGAAAATATCCTAAGAAGAGCAGAAAAGTCTATGGTGGGAAAGATATGTGGAGCTAAGCAGCAGGATAAGATGAATTCAGAATTGTTGATAGACCTGTCTGATCTACGAGTCTATTGTAGAGGTAGTGAGACGGAGCTGTCTAAGAGGGTGTGGTCACGTTCTGAGAAAGGCGAAGAATAGTGGTGGGAAAAGGGCATGGAATCTCGAAGTGGAAGGGACGATAGAAAGAGGGACCTGGAAAAGTATTGCAGAGAGAGAATGTTGAGAGGTTGGATTGAAGCTTGGGGATCATGAAGATAGAAACCGCTGGAAAATCAATGTGGCCAGTTGGAAAGAATGAGGGTCGGCGACTTCCTGTCAGAGGGAAATAAACCGACCTCTTAAAATAAATGATAGTATGTGTCCATCTTTTATGGCACTATAATTTATATATTTATTAATCTATATATTTAGTAGTAATTTCCTGTCTGGTAATTTAATCTAAATGTTTTTTACTAACAGCTATTTTTGTTTTCAACTACATATACATAATTGATTTGGTTGACTATTATTGCTTTTAATATCCGTAACACACCTAATTTAGTAACAGTAATACTAAAACAAGAAAAGACGGTAAAATCAAGGTTTTGTGCGCCCGTATCTTTAGGTTGGTTTTTAAAGGTCAATTTTTTATATCTCTGAAACTACTGAACTGTTTATTTGAATTTTTAGATCATTGATTTGAATTTAAAGGAGAACCCTATTTTTAGAATTTCAAAGTCATGGGTCACGTGACTTTTGGTTTAAACCCTGCTCAAAGTGCCGAAACAACAATTTTGAAAGGACTACCTACAACTGAACAATAAAATTTGTTTTGATATTCAATGACTCAATATTATTTAGATTTTTGCAATTAACTTACGACTTACAATTTGAATTTGACCTATATAGTATTGATTTTTTGCATTTAGATTTATTATTCAGCATTTATGATAGACATGAGACATTATATTACTACCGTTAATATATTTTTTTTTAAAAAGAATGTTTTAATTATCTCTCAGCAACAAAAATTAGATAATTACAGTTTTTTGTTTAAAAGATATGAACATCAGTGATATAATTCTAAAATATGGTATTCATATTTACCGCATGAATAATGAGTTGTAAGCCGGAATGTAAAAAAATCAATAATTGTCGTAAGCAGCTAAATAATATTTGAATATCTAAAATTCTTGTTGTAGTTCAGTTCTAGTCCACTCAAAGTTGATGTACCTATTACGCCCTTACAGCCGGTCCTAATCAAAGGTCACATGAGCTATGTCCTTCAAATTTAAAAAAATGCTAAAAAGTTCAAATCAATTAGGTCAACAGCTTCAAAGCTATGAAAAATCAACCTAAAGTTAGCGGCAAACAAAAGTATAGATTTGACCATAGAGTAATTATTATACAGAGGTCCCACTCTCGCTGGATCTCTATCTTTTCTATAGTAAATAAAATTCAACGATTGTTATAATAATTTGTTAAATTGAGCCTCTACAAAGTTGCATAATTTTTACAGAAATAAATCCATAGATTGATAAATTAAGATTTAATTTTGTTTAAAATATTAGCAATCAGCAAAGCTTAAGGTATGGCGTTGCATCTTTAGCCAAAGTATCCACCGAAACTATTGTGATGGTGGCTAAGTTTGAGAGATCACGAAGGTTCTTCCTTAGGGTGTTAATTGCCAGGCTGTCTTATTGCTTTTTGGCAGCTGATTTGCTGTCTGTGCAGAAATTGGTCTTACCTTGGGGGTTTTAATTTGTGGACATTGTTGAGGATGTGTTTGGTGGCTGGAGAACACGCACGAGCTTCCCGGAGATGCTGTGAGGCGGATTTTAATCTTAAATAGGGCTAGCAATCCTGATGATGGCTAATTCTGAAGTTGGGTACAAAAATAAAGCTCCTGAAGAAAGTTATAGCAAAAAATATGCATTGGCCTCTATCTCAGTAACGATATCTATTACTTAACATGATCATAAAATTTATATTCAAGAGTTTTTTAAGCTCTGTGTTAATATTACTCTATGGATGTACTCTAATATCCAATGATGAAATAGTAATTTTGTTAATTTAAAGATCATTTTCAAAATCGATAGATTTCTATAATATTTTGCGCTTATCTTTAAAACAGAAATATTTAAATTCTTTAAAGATCATCGATTTTTTTCTGTAACAATTTGATATCTTACAAAATAGGATTATTGTACGAAAAATGAATCCAACAACCCCGTCGCTCCCCATGATTCCGTATGTGTACACTTTTTACAGTTTTAAGATCTCTATTGTGTATTTTTGGATGAAACAATGCTCAACATCTATTAACAATATTTATTTCTCTAATACCACATTAATTGGACATTAATTTCAATAACTGTAATATTGAAACTGTCTTAGTGACATTTAATATGGGGAGACATTGTTTGCTTGCGCCTTAAAATAGGGAATCAATAGCACCATTATTAGTACTTGACTATTGTTACCGAGAGTATAATACATAGATACCGATATTCTAATTTGAATACAATTCATGCATTGTTGTGGCAATATGTTAAAAAGCTTAGCAGTATCCCAAATAATCTGCTTTAAATAAGGTTAACTGGCTGCTGAGCCGACGTTGGCGTAGATATAACCCTCCAAAAGACAAAGAAATTTAATGAATCCATTGTTTATAAACAAAGACAACTTATTGCTTTCCAATCATGTATGTTAGCATAATACCCTAGCCTACCATTGAAGTTATCATAATGTACCATTTTATTCTATCTTCATTTTTACAATACGAGTATCACAGAAATCACGATAATATGTAATTTACAGCAACTTGGCGTCGGGGAGTACTATAAAATAGAATCCACGAAAACGCATAATCCACGATAACACATAATTTCCAATAACACAGTCCACGATAACGCATAATTTACAATAACACAATCCACGATAACACATAATTTACAATAACACAATCCACGATAACACATATAATTTTCTATAGCATATTCCACAATTTCACATCATTTAATTTGCAATAACACAAAATTTGCAAAAACAAATCCCCCGGTAACACACAATTAAATGAATGCCCATTAACTTCATAAAAAGAAGTGATTTTAGCAACGATTCTGGGGCACTAAATCTACGCTGTCCAGAAGCCGCGTGATTCTTTTAATTAATTTCATTTTATACAACATGCTTAGCAAGTAATGAAGATGGGAAACTTCTCTAGATAGTTTAGATAAGTTTTTATCGTAATATAATATCCCATAGAAGATGTTATTAATTAACCAAATGCTTAACTTATCGATTTTCTATTAAGAATTTTTATAAAAATAAGTTAGTTTTTCCCCCATGGTATCAAATTGTTATTTGAAGTTGTCATTGAATATTTTTATTAGCTATACCTACCCTCTTCTTGATATTGATTCAGTTTAAAGGGGTTTTTAATTTCTACTTACCAATTCTAAAACTTTAAAGCGAATTAATTCTAAAAATCAGAGAAAGAAATTTGAATATTTTGCTCTTACAGTTTGCATCAGCGCTCATTTTATCTGTAGAATAGATTGACAACTAGCAAATGAAATTGATCTTTTAGCAGTAAAACTATTTTCAAACCTGAACTGATTATTTATTTATTTTAAAATGGCTACATTGTGTTACTTATGTTACAATTATTCTCAAAGTTTTTATCATATTCTGCAGAGCACAACAACAGCTTACATTTGATCTAAATAATTGAATAGTCGAAATGATCTCTGTATCAGATGATCTGCGGTAATTCAACGGTGCTACGCTCTACAAATAATGCTTAATAGTTTATGCTTGACAGAAGAAAATAGACTTTTGTTACACACAAAATATCTTTTTCACTTTGGATTGTTCTTGTTTTTCTTTTAATTATTTAAAAAGAAAAGAAAACTATAAATTTGGTGAATTCATTCTTGCAAAAATGTGTCAAAAAAGGGCACTAAGTAGGCTCTAAGGACTATCCTTCTGGTTTTTTTTAAATCTAGGGTTTCTGAAAATGCGTTTTTTATATTTTTCTAAAACTAAATATGAAATTTACAATTTTATTTGGAAATATTCCTTGACAGAAAACTTATTTATTTGAAAAATATGTGGTCCGTCCCCCAGGTACTCAGTAGCACAAATCCGTTAACATTTTTTCTAAAAATTATTGATTATCGATTTTTTTGGGGGGGGACGCAAAATGCGGTAATGAATTATTTTTAAGCAATTTATTGGCGACAAAAATGTTTTTTTGGAGGACCAAAACTCGATTTAAAAAGGATTGGTGTTGCTCAGTGCCAACACACCAATTGGCTGACCTGATGACGAAAATACTCTGGTTAACGTTTCGACGTCGTCGCAATGACGTCATCGATATTACACTAAACGGGAATTGAAGAGTTTCATTTTTTCGTACCAATTTTTAAAGTTAACGGTGTATCTTTACTAGCCAGACTCGTATAAGTTGGAACCAATGGGACAGTTTCCACAGAACATCTACCATCGTTGGGAAGAAAACGGAAATAAAACGGAAGTTGATAACAATTTCAAGTTTTAGGGTTATAAAGCCCAGTTGTGCAGGAGGACGTTAGAATACAGTCCATAGAATGCACATACTTGGTAATTAATATATATTTTAAATTTCATATTAGAATTACTTTACTATGTCTGCGAGATGACGTCATAGATGGAAAGAGAGACAACATATTGTGGATCAAAGATTAGCTATAAAAAATGCATAAAAATCTCATTTTTAACTTCAAACGGCCCTAGAAACAATCTCTAAGGCGGGTGTTGCATGGAAACTGTGCCAAATAGTTTAGCATTTGATTAAAAACCTGTACAGGAATAAAAATAATTAAATTCGTGATTTTAGTCAAGTAATTCAATGACATAAATTTAATTTTAGAAGATAGATTTCTTTTGAAGTTGCAAATAGAGACATAGATAAGTCCTTTTTAAAGAAATGCTTTGCTTTACAACAAAGATGACGGCTATTTGTACGTATTGTACCTAGACAAACGTTGTAATTCTGTTTGTATTTTTAAGGAGAAACCGTTGAAAATTTAAACTAAGATTATTTTGATGTACCTAAGAAAGTAATTTACAAAGATTAGACTGTCTCAGAATTAAGGGTACTAATATATTTTGTTAAATAATAAAAAATTTATACAAACAAATTGCTATTAGACAAAGTTTTTTTTAGATTTCTGATATAAAACAACTTAGAAAAACAAATATACTAATGCTATCTAGTCTAGAGAGGATTTTTTTAAATCACTATTCAGACATAACTTGAATCTATTTTTTACTATTTAGACTTTATTTTGTTCTTTATTCACTATTTGGACATGATTTGGCTCCCTTTGTTCACTATTTGGACATGATTTGGCTCCCTTAGTTCACTATTTGGACATGATTTGGCTTCCTTTGTTCACTATTTGGACATGATCTGGCTCCCTTTGTTCACTATTTGGACATGATTTGGCTCCCTTTGTTCACTATTTAGACATGATTTGGCTCCCTCTGTTCACTATTTAGACATGATTTGGC
>JAUYWI010138527.1:0-20044 GCA_034780595.1 Parotoplana pacifica | reverse complement strand
GAATTATGTTAGTCGGTGTAGAATATGGTATTATTTTGGCTCCCGCTTTCTCGGACACCGGCCAATTACTCCGGACATACAACTCGGACACCAAAACTTCTCATCCTAGAAGGTGTTAGTTATTGTGGCCAGCAACTTCACAAAGTCTCTTTATTACGTAGAAGTTCTTCATGATGGTGGCAGTGCCAATACTGACAGGTATCTAGTTTTTCTGCAGAAAATAGTCGACCAATTTCGAGAGAAACTGCCACTTTGGGAAATGAGGTTACAGCATGACAATGCCAGACCACATGTGGCAGTACTAGTACGTGAATGGCTTGTAATCTATTGATATGTTGAAATCATTTTTTGCCGGGGCCTATATTAAAACCGTATCTTAATTTAATTCTTAGTTACATTAAAGACACCAAGGATTTTCTATCAAAATTTTTGGAAAATAAGAATGTAAAAAAATCATTTTTCTTACTTAGGATCTTACAAGCCTTTATCCTAAAATACCAAATGAACTTGGCTAGAAAAGATAAAACATGATAAACGCTTTAATAATAAACGCGTTAATAATTGTTCTTACTCATAATACCTTTAATTACAACAAGAAATTTTACCAACAAATCAATGGAGCTGCAAAAGGAAACTAAGGTTGCGCCCACATATGCTATACTTACTATTGGATATCTTGAAACTAAATTTTATGATAAATGTCAGAATATCTTTGGACCTAACATAGCTGATTATAAAATATTAATTAATTTTTATAGATACAGTGATGACTGTTATTTTAATTGGAGTAGTGATTTTTGCGACTTCAATGAAATTACTAACATACTTAATAATTTAAATTATAATATTAACTACACAAAAATACATATAGGTACAGCTAAATAATTGCTAATAACCGACATGCTAAATATAATATTGTTCTTAGAAATTCACTTTTTTTACATTAAAACGTAGTTCTATAAAAACAACGAATTTTATATTAGGCTGACATAATATGTAAGTACCAAAAAATAATTTGTAGGTGTTTCATAAGTCACTACACACTTTTATATTAAAATTATATTAACATTTGAAATCTATGCACAAATTAAATTCTATATTGCATATACAGTTCTTTAAAAGTTCTTTAAAGTTCTTTAAAATTTGAAGTTTAGCTTTCCGAAAATATGATGAATTATTAATTAGAAGAACACGTGCAAATGATTTTTATATATGGCGAATCACAAAGTGCCAGAAAAACAGCTCAACAGGTCAGTGAAACGCATCCAGAAGCTAGCTAATATTCCCGATCAAAGGACAGGGTCAAGATTAATAGAACGTTTCTGTGAAACTGAAAGTGTGCATGACAAACCTCGCTCAGGAGCATCAACTAACCATACTGAAGGAAATAAAAGGAAGACGTTTTAAGGCTTGTTGCTGATAAACCAAAGCAATCAGTGAGGCAGATAGCTTCGCAACGTCTGTATGGAGAATTCTACACAAGGAAAAATATCACCCTTACAAAATCACTATTCTCCATAAGCTTCAGGAAGATGACTTTGACCTTAGACTCCAATTTTGCGAATGGTTTTAGGAACAAGAGGCCTCAAATCCAGAATTTTCTAAGTTGATTTTATTCAGTGACGAGGCAACTTTTAAAACAAATGGTCAAATGAACAGACATAATTGGGCAAAAGAAAATCTTCACTGGATGGAAGGCAGAAAGACTGAAACTTTCAAGAAGGTTACCATCTGGCTAGCTTTAGTTGACACAAAAATAATCGGCCCATTCTTTTTTAAAGGCAATGTCAATGGGTAAAATTACCTGGATATGTTGCAGACGTCGCTATGCCCAATATTCTCAATACAGTCCCCACACGTAGACAAAGAAGATTATGCTTTATGCAGGATGGAGCACCTCCCCATTTTACAATTACTGTCCGAATTTTATGGACACCACATTTGAAGGCAGGTAGATTGGGAGAAGAGGGCCGGTCTTAACCCTCTTGACTTTTGTATTTGGGTTTTTTTGAAGGACAGGGTCTATAGAACTCCTCCCCAAAATGTATAATATTTGCAACAAAGAACTGTTAACCAAGTTAACACTTTTTTCGGCTGAAATGTGGCGAAATATACAGGGAAACTTTTCGGCGCGGATTAATCGGTGCATTGAGCAGGACGGTCAACACATTGAACAGTTTTATTAAAATATGTTTCATACACTTACTTATGTACCTACTCTTTTGTAATGTGTTCAACAAATACACATTTTTAATAAAACTTTTAATGAAACACCCTATATTATGTCAGTCCTAATATAAAATTTGTTTTTTATAGAACTACGTTTTAATGTAAAAAAGAGAATTTCTAAGAACAATATTATATTTAGTATGTCGGTTATTAGCAGTTATTTTGCTGTAACATGTATTTTTGTGTAAAATCCTGATAGTTATATTTTCTTTGTGCAATTTATTTTGTAGGTACAACAAAATAACTGTTAATAACCGACATGCTAAATATATTGTTCTTAGAATTTTTTTTACATCAAAATGTAGTTCTATAAAAAACGAATTTTATATTAGGACTGACATAATATGTAAGTACCAAAAACTAATTACTTTCTATTATATGTATGTAGGTACCAAAAAGTAATACTTTCTATTATTACCTTTGTCATATAAGACACAAATTGCTATCGCTATCAGAAACAGTTTGATCAGAGCCATCATTCAACCAGGAAGTAACTACCTGTCGAATTTGACTTCAAAATGAAACAATTTGAGTCAAAATTAGCTATTTGTACTACTCAAACTTCGATCATGATTTTACAAATAACAAAAACAAAGTAGATCAACATTGAAAGTGCTACGTGTATTCATTCGAACTTAGATTGAATTTTTTATTATTCTAGAACAAATGACACTGTTAGTTCTAAAGTTATTCAACTAATCAATGTAATTGCATTACCTAATAATTATGTAGGTACTATAATTCAAAACATTATATACTTTTGTAGTTTTGATCTTATGCTTTTAATTTCCAAAATGGAGTGCTATGCACTAAATTCAAAAACATCTACTTAATATAAAAAGCAGATGTCATAATCAAAATAAATTCAAATTGTTATTGTTTTAAAACATATGCTTAATATTAGGTAACTATCATGAAAGTTTTTTTTAAAATCTGCTTTCATAATCAAAATATCTTCGTTGTCTTTTTTAAGTATAAAAATGTGTACCAATTTAAAGTGTATATTTCATAATTTATTTTGCTAAAAGACCTATAATATAACAACGACATTTTTGTGATAATCCAGAATAAAGTATGAATAAGCATTAAAATGAAAAATTGTAATAATAAAAGTAAAACCAAAAGAATCCACATAGATAGTTATCTTTCCGATATCACTGGAAAGCAAACAATAAAAAACGAGTACGAATATGTTTCAATACCTACTACTATAGGTAGCAAATACCGAAACTGTTTTCCCCCACCATTGTATGCATAATCATACTGTAAAAAATGCCCTTTGGCATGACAGGTTTGCGAATTTTTATTCAAAATTAACAAAACAGAAACAGAGTTACGCAGCCTGCACTTTTTTTTAAATTATTTATAAACTAAAAGTTATTTTAGAGGGAGGAATTGAATTAAACATTAATAATATATTAAACAATTAGTTAGTTGCAACAATATTAGAACAAAATTGTTTTTTTATCGTAGCAATAAACAATTTTATTTTAGAAAAATAGCAGCATAAAAATCAACTAGGTACTTACAACAGTAACACATAATTTTAATATTTAGGTATCTGAATAATATATCTAAGCAAATAGTAGTTAACTATGGAACAAAAACTAGTTTAAATATAATATGGTAAGGTGTCTTCTCATTCCGGCTTATGCTTTTACTTCTTAAGATTTTATTCCCGTTTTGCCTTAAAATAAAAATTAAATCTGATACATTAAATTCCATTTGGTTTTATAATGAATCTAATAAAATAAAAGTTACTGTAATTGCAGATAAAACTAAATGAATTAATAAAATTAAATAAAACTAAAAACACAATGAATTAATAAAATAATATAAATCTAGCCTTAAAAGATATCTGTTGACATTGATTAATTTTCCGCTTCGATTTGAGGGTACAAATGTATCTTCTTCTATAATCATGAACAAACTTGTAATTTCTTTCATTATATTATACTCCAATCTTGAGTATTAAATACTGTTTACCAAACTAAACTTGTCGATGTTGGTAATTATGTTCATTAGTTAATAGATTTAAGTAAAATATGAGAAATAAAGCAAAACAGGAATGATTAAAAAGGCAAAATAGGACACTAAGGTGTGCGTGTGAAGTATGACGTCATTCGTCTATTGTTCTCAATTATACCTAAAGCGAAAACGGTAAAGACAAAAAAGGAAGCAACCATTCTAAAACGAAAGCCAATCCATGACAAGTAAATATTTTGCGTTTTGGTAGAAACTCCACAAGAAAATCAATTTTCAATTACAAGAAGGTATGATAAAAATTTACTTTTAGAAAAAACTAACATAAAGAAATAAGTTTTCAAAATACATTAAATAATTGTTCTCACATCCCAATGAACTGTTTGTTCTCTGGAACCAATAAAACCTATAAATTGCTTGTTAGGTGCGTGATATTTTAAGAAAATGATAATATTCTGTTTTGTTTAATTCAGTATATCGGTATATCTTTGACATAAATCCTAAAATTTTCCTGATAGGCATTTTATAAGCACACTATTTTTTTCAAACCGAATAAAAATCTTCATCAAAGCGCAACCGCCACAGCGATTGATGTAATTGTACGGATACAAAATAATGTTTTGTAACAGTGGGCCTTATTCATAAATAGGTACTAGTGATCGCTAAATTTAAATATTAACTTTAATTGACATATCAGATTACACTTGTCTATACTAAATTCTATACATAAAACAAACAGAAGGTACATCTTCAGTGAATTCTAGCAAAATTCTTGATAAAACAAATCCATATTTTTATGAATACGAGTCAATGACAAATAAGTAAAAAAATATGACTTTTATACTTAGGAAAAGTCTGAATTTAAATGTAAGGACAACCAGTGAGTGAGTAGGTTTTCTGGTTTAGATCATAGAGTAACAATAGGTATATTTACTCTATGGTTTAGATTTCTACCGCTTTATACATTCTCTGGTGACTCTGCCTACGCTAGCACATTCAGATTCTCAAAAAACAAGTTTATTAATACTCGCATATTTAAGCTACTGCCTCACGTATTCAAAAAAATAATTTACTAAAAGAAATTATAGTTGTGTAAAATTGTATTGCAAAATTTGGAATCTAGGTAAAATTTATACAAAACAGTTATGCTAGTTTCCAAAAAATGTTAAAGACTAAGATTGTTGAAATCATTTAAATTGATATAATATAAAGTCAGTTCTTAAGGAAAACAAAAGAATCATTTGTGAACTTGAGTATACAAAACGATAACTTGAATATTGTGTAGATCTGAACTTGAATGTGTAAAACCGTATTTGAAATGAGAAAACTAATACAATGAGCAACTTCTAAACACCTCGTCCTGAATGGTAAAGATAACTGACATCATTTGGACAAAATCGAATGCTTTTCACCTTTCAATGTTAGATGGTTTATTTTACTTACCCTGAATTATGGTAGTTGTTATGAGCAAATGCAGTCAATTATGGAAGCATTTTAGTAAATTTGAAATGTATGTAATTGTAAATTGCCTCTAAACTCTGTTCGATAAATTGGATCACAAATATTAACTATATCAATGACCAAAGCACAGCAGTATAAATGTAAATTAGCTACGAGTACGACCTGATTTTATCTATTCACGAATGTTGAAGATTACTTTGAAAATGCCATGCATCCTTTATTGAAATAGTTCCAAACAGTTAAAGCCTTTTTAAATCGGCATCACCATCCTCCCCACCTTCCAGTGATTTGAAATTTCCAAATGGTGTAGGATGATAACAATATATTGAAAGTTGCATACAAATTACATGTGCTCAAATGGACTCTGCTCATAGCCTACAATCTAAAATGCTATTAGGTGGAACAATATAACTTTTCAGATAACATTGTTAGATAATTGGTTTACAAGTAAAAGCATTTATTTTTATTACACAAATTGTGAATACGCAATATCATTATGATGTCATCAGATTAAATGGGTGATCTTTGAAAACATTTATATGCCCCAAAAAGGTACGGTATTTGATATATCAGCTGAATTAGTATATTATTTTAATAAACCCCATTCAAATTTTTTGTAACTTTTTTCTTAAAAAATTATAGAACTATATAAAAATGGTACCAATGGTATTTGGCGTTACTTTGACTGGACTATAGTTCAACTATAAATAGCTAAACAAGATTTCGCTTTTCTAATTTCAATCAATAAATTTGATGTTAATAATTAGTTTAGTTCAATGAAAGTTACATATCAGTTTCTAACATAATGTCAATGATGCGAGAATATTCGATCATATCAGTATCATCACCTACGCCTTCCATGACCTCATCAAGCATCTCCTCAAACTCTTCGTCTGTCATCTGATCGCCCAGTTTGGTCATCACCCTGTGCAGCTCACTGATCGTGATATAGCCAGTCTCCTCTTTGTCAAACACTTTGAACGCCTCACGAAGATCCGACTCTGATTCACTGCACCGAGCCTTTTTGGCCATCATGATAATGAACTCCTCCAGATCGATCATCCCGTTGCCATCGATATCCACTTCATTAATCAGGTCCTGGAATTTATATGTATATCAAATATATTTTACAGGTTAAGTCACTAAATTGCTAAAAATTAAATTTAGCATCAGTATACAAAATTGTCTAGCAAAGGTTTTGATAAATCTCTTTGAGATCACCTAATCTCTCTCATATAGAATAGATGAAGTTTAAAACACACAAAACGACAAATGAGGTATGACTGTTTAACAAATTTTGTTCTGATTTGTGTTTATCAGATGCTTACTAACACTTGCACCATCCATCAAAGTTTTGACATCGATCACTTAAGTATCAATTTTTGTTTAAAAAAATTGTCGATTAGTTTCTGTAACCATTGGCAAACATGATTATATAGTTTGAAAGTGATTTGTGACATTCTAATTTGTGGTGTCACCCTAACCTGGTTCATTGATTTTATAGTTATAAAAATTAAGCATACTATTTAAAAAACAACATTATAGAAATAAATGATATTATATATACGTCTACGTACTTGTTTGGTTATAAAATACATTTTGAAAGCAGTTAAATAGTGCTGAAATATTATTTCATAATATATACATACAAAGATGGTTTTCTGGATTTTTTAGATCTGCAGTGGATTCTTTATTATCTTACTATCTACGCTATATACTGATTCCATGTGTACATTAGGTTAGATACTATAAAAAAATTTCGAATGTTATCTAGTGATGTGCATTAATATCTTAAAGTTTTAACATATTTCATTAAATCAATAAATTATAATACCTAAATAAACTTTTACTGGTATTGTATTTTAGCCAAAATATAGGAACCACGGAGCCGGAGGGTGCGGGGGCTTCAGCCCCCACCTTTGTGGAATATGTTTGCGCTCCACCCCCTTATTTGTAAAGTTACACCCTTAATAAATGGATATTAAAATAGCTTAAAGTACAATTCTTCAATTAATTTTCTAAGGTAGCAATAATCCCTACCGTATTTTAAATGAGGTACCTCTGACAGTTACTTTTATTTATGCAAATTTGTTTTAATGCGTTATTTATTTTGTTTTTTTACATTTATGTACTTCGATTTCATAGTCATGACATCCAGAACGAAATGTGTAGACTTATGGCTCATTCAGTAATCCGAGGTGTCGTTGCTGATGTTTGAAACGCCTTCTTTTTTATTATTGTGGATGATTATACCAACATTTCTAATAAGGAGCAGATGACAATATGTGTCCAGCTGGATCGATGAGCAATTGAATTCCCACGAAGACCTTTAGGTTTCTACAACATACCAAGTATTAAATCAGAAAGTATATTGTCATCAATAAAAGATGCATTAATCAGAATTTAGCTGTCTTTATCGTTGCCGCGACCAGTGTTACAAATGGTGCGAGTAACATGCAAGACCATTTATCAGGAGTTGGAAAGTTTCTCATGGACGTACAGCTCAAAGCACTTGTTACCCATTGTCCTACACAATCCTTTAGTCTAAGTGTGAAAGCAGAAACAACAGGATGCAAAATTCTTTTTGAAGCAATGAGCACGTCAAAGGAAAGTGTAACACGTATTAAATATTCTCCTAAACGTGAAAAGATGTTGGGCGAAATCAAGGAAAATATTGAAGAAGAGCCTTCCATTTCAGTAGTGGGATACTGAAGCTAAGTGCAGCGTGATGTACTATCAGGGCCGAGTGCCTGAAGCGAATATTGGACAACTACGAATAGCTGATAATATGTAGCATGGGATGAATTTTTTGAAAATTCGCAGGATGCAGATGTTCGAGGCCGTATCGTGGGATGTCAGACCCAGATGAACACATTTCGGTAATTCTTCAATTTGTATTTGGGGCACCTTTCTTTTTCTCACATAGATAATTTGTCACAAGTCCTACAAGGAACAACATTATCAACAAGTGGTGGACAACGTATGGTCAATCTTGAAAAAATTAGAACCGATAAAGCTTTCTGCTTATTTTATCAGAAGGTTGTCCAGAAAACACAAAATCTCGAATGCATTGGTGAAACGACTTTGCCGCGAGCTTCCACCAGATTTGAAATTGGGACAAGTAAAGGGACACATCCCGACAGCAATGAAAGACCTCTATCGCCGATTTTTTTGAAGCGATTGATATGATGACGTCATGTATCACGTCATATTTTGTCACGTTTTGTGATGTATGCAACCATGGAGTCAATTCTGGTAAAACGGGCTAATTCAAAACCGTTTGATACAAAGATACAGAAAATATTTGCAACCTATAATAATGATATCGAATTTGAAAACTGATTATTCAACTTCCAATGTTCCGTATCATGATGGCAGAAACTCTTGTCCAAAGCCTCAATGATATTCTCAAAACAATGAAACAACTAGGCCACTGTGAGATGCAGATGATTTCTGAGGTAACAGTTCTCTGCAAGCTAATCATAGTCAACCCAGCGACATCCTTCAACATTTTCTCAATTAAAAACATGGCTACTCAATCAAATGAATCAGAAGCAAATTAACAAGCTGGCAATTCTGCATTGGCACAAGGACCTGTCAGCTAAGATATCTCTTAAATCATCTATCTGTTGCACAACAATTTGGTAATTGCAATGACAAAAGGCGGAAATATTTTGATCACTTTGTCTAAATTTATTGTTGTTCGTACATTAAATTGTGTTCAAACAATAACACATGCACCTATTTTATGCACACTTCATGTGAATAAATATGTCATTAATTAAATAGTTTTGTTTCCTGTTATATACGCCACCTAGAATTATAGCCCCCTCCCCCAGTTTTTGCCATGCTCCGCGGTCCCTGAAGTATATAGGTAGGTCTATACAATATGAAAATTCAAAATCGAATACCTAATATCAACTATGTATAAATTTCAAATGATAAGATTATAGGTCAAGGTCATGGACAAACAATAAACAAACAGCGTTTAATAGAACTCAGTATTCTTTTGACGTCATACAATTGAAACAAGGAAAACAAATGTCATATTATACATTTTTATTAAATACCTAAAACAAATTATTAATAGTGTAAGTTAAATATGTCTTATTTTATCCATAAATACACAATGGTAAAAAGTCTCAGGTTTTAGTGTATATCAGATTTTCTATAGAAAACCTGATATACCTACATGTACACTAAAAACTAAAATTATTTCAGGCTACCTACCTACTGAGAATAGTAGGTAGCTGATACACCTACATCATAAAATATTCTCTTTTTTTTAAAAAGAATTCGCCTATTAAATTGCAGAAGTGTCTATTGTTATTTTAAGTACCTACACAGAGAAATATACATTTTGATAAACAATAGATAAAAAATCAATAAGACCCAATTTCATTTTTGTCATCGGTAAATCTTTCTGCCATCATTATTTATTTATGAAATTGAACCATAACCTTCCACTCCTTTCTATAGATGATGATAATTAGGATAATAAAAAATTAATTTATTAAACAAAAACAAATCAATCAAGATAAAAACTGGTTGAAAACAAAAAATTATATCATGCAGAAATTTTCATCATCTTGATGTATAAAAATTGACAAAGTAACCATAATTCAATGCAGTATAGGTACGTCACTACATAGATAAAGAGATTCCTAACGCATCTACAGCTTGATAGATTGGTAAAGATACTTAATGCCATAAATAAATAATATTTTTGAATATTGACCATGTAATTGCCCAAATGGCAAGGTATGTTTTTTTATAAATTGAAGCAAATTTCACATGATATTTTAACTATACCAAAAATAATCTTTGATTAAAATCCAATCACTAGACGGAAGTTATTAATTCCTCGTTATCCTCGCTAAAACATAGTATACGATTGTCCCGGGTGGGGGGGGGGTGGTTTAGACTCCCCTATGATTTTATACTTCCCGTGGATGTCCATTAGATCGCAGTAACACTAATCCATAAATATGAAAAATATCAATTTTTTTATTTTAAAAATCAATATTTTTGGCCAAAATCACTTAAATAGTACTAAAATCCATAACATTTCATTCTGCTCATATTTGTGATTTAGAGTTAGGACGGCATTAGCAATAATGTATTAGAAAATTAGGTTTCTCGTCTATGAGGCCCAGCATCCTGGGGCATGTTAATCATTATTAGTTTCTAGATCATTTATAGTAGTTTTGAAATAATTTCCTGCCCTGAAATTAAATTTCAGAAAAATGATTTTTGAAGTGTTGGTCTGGTTCAGTCGCAAATTCAATGGACCTCAATTTTTGACTTCGGATGAAGCTATAAATATTTTACTTGGCACATTAATAAAATAAACTATTCATATTTTATTAGGAAATTAAATTTTACATTTTTCCTACATAGAACTTACATTATGGTCAATTTCTGAAACAAATATTTTCCTAACCTTTTCTGGATAAATAATTTTTTTACAGTTCATGAACAAGTACTACTACACTACACAACCCACTGGAATATAAAAAATAAAGATTTTTTGGCTCTCAGGTTGCACCTTCCTAAAAAATCAATTTTTTAAAATATTGAATATAGTCAATTCTATTAATATTTGGCTTCAATATTCTTTTTTTCCAAAAAGTACATGTTGGCATTTTAGGACTAACTTCATTTTTTCATAAAGTTATCCATCAAGTGACCTTAAAACTTTTTACACCATAATTTTCGCAAGAAAATTTGGTACATAGATTCTGAATTTCATGCCAATCAGTTAAGTCGTTTTCGAACTATGTGATAAACCTTAGGGTAGTCTAGACTCTCCTCACTGGACAGCGAGGAATTAAAAAACGTCAATTTATGCATACGCCATAGCACAGAACAGAGGTATGGGTGGGTGGGTAGGTAGGTATAGGCATATCACAGATTGGCTAGGCGCTGTAAACTAGTCCATGCTACATATCAAATAGTAGGTATAAAATCCAAAAAAATAAAATAAAATAAAGAGTATGAAAATGATATAATGTGTAGGTATAGGAATAAATAAAAAATATATAATAGATACATAATTATTTGTAATTTATATTATACAGACAGTTGCAGATTGTCAGTAGACCGTGGTAGGGCTTATGCTAATTTTCTTTTTTTCTATCTAAAGTAGAATAATGACTTGACAACATACTGTTGGGGCTACATACTAGGTGGGTAAAGCTACATTCTAGGCGAGGCCAGTTCATCTTGAAATCGGAGTGACCTCAAACAAATAGCAAGAGAAGCAAATCCAATTGGGTTTTCACTTATCCATACACCAGACGTCATTATATCCAAAGTCGGATCTTAGAGGATCTTAGTGGTCCTTCCTCTGATGTTAAATTTTTATTTGTAAAAAATCTTTATTCTGTTGATGTTACAAGTAATTAAAAATAAATGTTTTTTTCTATGTTCACGGCAAATATTTTACATGATTATCTTAATTTTCATAAAAATTCAATAAACAATTTTTTTTAATTACGTAACTTTTGGATAAACGAGTAAAATATGATACTTTAGAGACAGAAACTTAATTTTAAAAAGGACCAAATAAGATCCTCTAAGGTTTTTTAATGTAATGATATTTGTTTCATTTTACAATTTGTTTCAAGTCCAAAGTTATTTTACCCCGCCTAATACCTTTTTTTTAAATCTCTCGCATTCTGGAGGGTAGTTTTACCTTCCACTATAATGCTTTGCCACGGTCTACGAAAGTTATAAGAAATTTAAAGAAAAACAACTATTTACCACCAGAATAAAATTGCACTTGCTAAATGTCAACAATAAAGGGTGTGTGTCTTGCTATTTGCTTACCTGCATTTTCTGATAAATAAAATTAACGAATAAATATATTCAAATAAAAATATCCAAACAGTAACAAGTAGGTATAATTTAATAAGCTAAATATTAGCATTAATAAATATTCTCAAATTAGTAGGTATACTATACAAAACAAATACCGAATTCATAAAAAATGTTTTAACACGCCTAATATTAGGATTCTAATTCACGCACTGTATTTCTTATTTGTGTACATTTTTTTTATTTTTGACTGAATTGCTCAATAGTTTTTTATTTTTGATTATTAGTGTCTTTTTGTGTGTTTTTTATAGATAAATACTTAAAATATTAGAGCTAACAATCAAATTTAGCTAATTAAGACAATTAAATTGCAATTTTTGTGCCTTTTCTTTAGATTTCTAATCGAGTATAGTTTATCGATTTTGATAGCTCTAATATTTTAAAACACAATTGCATTTAGCAAGAACTTGCACCCAAGAATGATTCACTAATTTAGAGGCTTTGAGCTAACAAAATTGTCAGCCATTTTGGTTTTCAATAATCTATAAAAGCATTGCTGTAAAATCGCTATAATAATTTCTTTTAAGCTTTAAAATGAGAACACTGCCTATCACTGTATTTATTCACTTTCGTCATTAAACTTTTATAAAAATACGTAGCACAACCAGCACTTACTTCAAGTTCTTGCTCGGAGGGATTCTGACCCAAGGATTTCATCACGGTGCCCAGTTCCTTGGAGCTGACAGTGCCGTCACCATCACGATCAAACAGAGAAAAGGCCTGTTTGTATTCTTCAATCTCATCCTCTGGCAGTTCACTAATGTCAATCATTTGGCACCAAACACCGTCAATAATATAATTCAATTTAAAGTAACCAACAACTAGATAAATATTATATACACAACTCTGTAAAATTAAAATTAAAATGGAGGCACTGTTGTGTATTTTTCAAGTATGTATTGCTTTTAAATTCAATTTACGGAGTCTAGTAGAGATCTACATAAATGAAAGCCATTTCCTTTTCATGTTTTTATAGGTAGGCTATTAGAATATTGTTCCTGCTAGGCCAAGCAATAATTCTTTCTAGTATTGTAATATAAAAATTGTAGGTAGTTTCAGAACAATAGATTAAGACAACGAAGAAGATGGTTTGCTATTAACAAATTATGCTAGAATTTTTATGTAATGCCAGCAACCAGCACCGTGCATTCATATATTTGGTTTCAAATTAAGTTGTTTCCTTTGGGTATGAGCCAATCTTGTTTAAAAACAAGATATCCATTGTACTATCAATGTATGTATGTATCATATATGTAACTATGATGACACTTGTTAACTAATTTCAGTGATCTAAGCTCATAGAGATGGTTCAACCGCCTGGCCACGTAGGTACCTACTAACCTGATTGGCATCTTAATTCATAAGACCAAATCCAGAACAACCTCAAAAAAATTTTATTAAGAATCTCAGTCATGGATTGATGGGGAAGTCCTAGCTCCCACGCTATTTTATTATATCGTTTAGCACCCTGGCCCGAGTCTGAAAAGATTAAAGATATTCTCTAACACAATAAATGGTGTAAATATCCAAAAGCATTCACAGTGCATAACTTTGTAATAAGATATGTATAACGAACCGAACCGAATATGGAACATTTTATATAAATCAGCTTCCTAAAAAACACTGATTGACAGCCACACAATCAATACCTTTAATCGATCTTATCTCTAAAATATTCACTGACATAAATATCTAATAACAAAAAAAGCTTGTTGTCCTCTAAATTTGTTTTTATATCATACTTCTAGAGCTAAGGATCGAAGATCGAGGTCCAAAACATAAACTTGTGCGATTGACTTCAAATTTGATCTATAGGTCCACTAGGAATCAAGTAATACAAATCCGCATATATATTTGAAAACTTAATAAAATTAATACGGATTTTTTTGGCAAAAACCACTTAACTATGTAGCTCTAAAATCCAAATGAAACATTAACTTTGCTCTAATTTGAGATCTAGATTTAGGAAGCTATTAGAAATAATGCACCAGAAATGAACGGATAACTTTTCTGGTTGCTATTCTATAAGGCCCATCATCTGTAAAAATGGATTTTTTTCAAAAGGGAATTTTATCTAAATAATTTAAAATTATTTCATGTCAATAGAGGGTTGTGAATCATCTGTAATAAATCTTATCGGGACCAGAGAGGGCAAGGAAAAAGCAGCTTTTATAAAAAAACATCTGAGGTTGTTAAGAGACATAAATTTCACAAAATAACATAATAATTCTAAATGTGTAGGATGAATGACTAAAAGTAGTATTAATACTTATTCACAGTTTTAATGACAAACTTTTTTAAAAATCACATAGCTGATATCAACACCAATCTCTTCTACATTACTGTCTACTCTTTAGCTGTCTACCACCAACCTAGATGTAAGACTGTTAATCATGTGAATTCAATTAGTGCAAAAATTTATTCTACAGGACGCATTGTTGCACACAATTCCTAGAAATATGCAGAATGAAATCTTTACTGCAGCAAACATACCAAATTAATCAGCGAAGGGTTAACCTATGTAGTATAAATAATTATCAAAATGTTTTAAACCTTTTCTTTTCAGAAATAATAGGCTTTTTATTACAATACAGTCTTTATCATTAAAATCGGCGCACCCTACTTGATTCACTACTATTTACATATTTAATAGGTAATCTTAGTTTTTCTTCTTTTTCTGGCTTTTCCCGCATTTAGGGTCGCCGGTACGGATCGTTTTGCACCATTTCTTGCGGTCCATTGCGTCCTCCTCTCGGACTCCCACCTGATCCACGTCTTCACGAATGCAGTATTCCCGTTACGTTTTGGGCTTTCCACGCCTCCTCTTCCCACTTTCATCATTCTGACTCTTTTACCCACATAGTCCACCTCTCTCCTCACCACCGTAGCCTAACCTTCCTTTCACTTCTCTCCCTCACCTTTTCTTGTCAGTCCTAAAAACCACCTTAGCATTTTCTTCTCTGCTACCTGCATATTTTCTTCCTGCTCTTTTGTATTAGTCATAGTCTCTATCCCATACTGCATTGCTGGTCTCACCTTTGTCTTTCAATTCTCGGGTACTTCATTTGCCTGAACTGTTGAACCCAGGTATTTGAGCTCCTCTACCTGGTTGAGCTTTTCTCCCTGTATTTTCACCTCTACATACTTTACTGACTTAGGGCCTGCTCTAAATTTTAAATACTCAATTTTTCTGCCTGGTAATTCGCATTCTTCCGTACTCTATTGCTGCTCTCCACATGTCTAGTCTATGTTTTACCTCTGCCCCTGACTCCAATCCCAAAACCACATCATCTGTGAATAGCATATCCCATGGTGCTTCTCATGGACTATTACCAAGACAAAAAGAAGTGGGCTCAGGGCAGATTACTTGATGAGATCACACAGTCACCTCAAAGTCCTCCGATGTACCAGCAGCACACCTCACCTTAGTTGTACACCCTTTGTACATATCTTTGATGAATCTGATGAATTTCTCCTCTACTCCCTTCAACCTCAAACAGTCTTGTCTTGGTACCCGGTCATATGCCTTCTCTAATTCAATAAAAATGAATTACATGTCTTTCTGTTATTCTCTGTACTTCTCCATCACCTGCGCAGTGCAAAAATAGCATCTGTTGTACACCGATCAGGCAAAAACCAAACTGCTGGTGCGTAACTGTCACTTTCTCTCTCAATCTTTTGTCTACAATTCTCTCCCACAATTTCAGAGTCTGTGATGTTAGTTTGATGCCACTTTAGTTTCCACAGTCCTGTATGTGACCCTTGTTTTTGAAGATTGGGATCAATGTACTTGGTCTCCAATCTTCATGGCATTTCTTCTGTCTCCATGACCTTACTAAATACTGCTGTTAAGCTCTCTATCCCTGTTTTACTGGTATATCATCTGGTCCAACTGCATTTCCTCTTTACATACATATTAATGCCCTGGATACTTCTTTGTCACTCACTTCCTCTACTCCGGTTTCTTCAGCTTTTTCTATTCTACGCTCTCTTCTCGGGTTTTCCACATTCATGAGCTGACGGGAGTACTCCATACATTTGTCTCTGATTTGCCTCAACAGTCAATACCTGTCCATTTTTAATCTCTCACCGTTTCCGCTGGTATATATCTTGTGATTTCTTATTCCTCTGCTTTGCGATTTTAATAGCTTTCAGATGTCCATCTTTCATCATATGCCTCTGATTTTGCTTTGGCCACTGCCCTTTTCTGCCTTGTTTGCTTTCTTGAATGCTTTGCTCGTCTCCTCACTCCAGTTCAAGTCCCTTTCTTTTTCCTGTGACATTTCCTTTATAGTAATTGTACGTCAATAGGTATTTTTAATAGGTAATACTAAAATAAACATTTTAAACGTTGCAGAAGTGAAAAAGTCTTGAAATCCATAAAAATAGAAAAGTTAACATTTTATCAAATGTTGACGTCAGAGTGAAATAAATTAATAGTCTATTTTTAAGATTGACGTTTATAATTTTATGAATTTTAACAGTTGACAATGATACAGACATGTAGATAGGTTGTATGATTATGTATACCTACTCACAGATCCACATTAAATTAAAAAATAAATGAGCCAAAAATCTTATGTGTGGCGTTTTTAATGTATGGTGGTAGATATCATGTCCTTTGTTGTCAAACAAATATTTGAGAAAATAGTGCAAATTTAACCATATTTCCTAGTATGTTAGTATTTTGATAGTATTTTCAAAAAATATTTTAAGAGTAAATATTAAATTACAATGTTTTTTGGGTGCCCAAAATGTGTTTTAATATAAAAAAGATGGTTCTTTTTATTGAAAATACAATGCAAATATTAATGCTACAAGATAACCTAACATTAAATTATATTTTGTACATATTAACACATTCTAGTTTTTCTTAAAGTTTAATATCTGAAAATAGTATAGAAGTATCTATTGATTTCATATTAGATAGCCGATAAAAGTATTTTAACACACCAGTGATTTTAAAACAGTTCTCTTCTATACCTTTGTGCACAATTATGACACTAAACCAGCAACATACCCTCTCATTTTCTTTAGATACATATATAAGACAGCTATTCATGTAAATTCAATAGTATCAACTTTGAACACACGCATACCTACAAGATCATTCAACACGGATAAACAAATTCTTTCACCCTCAAAGAATGTCTAATAACATGGAACCCGTTGAGTTAAATGTTGGTGGAAAATTCTACACAACCAGCAACAAGACTTTCACGAAACTGCGTGATAAAATGGATGATGATGATATCACTAAAGACAAAAATGGACGCTATTTTATTGACGGTGACGGACCCTTATTCGCTCATATTCTCGATTATCTGCGGCATGGAATTGTTGTCCCACCAGAAGGTGAAAATGAACTACAACGCCTCATTCTGGAAGCCAAGCACTACAATTTGAGCGAGCTGGTTAAAAGATTTCAAACAAAGCTCCGAGAAGTACAGACAGCTAAAGACAAGAAACCGTCAACATCGGTTATTTTTGTCGATCACAGCATTCATGAAGAGGATGACTGTCGGGTGAGTGGGTCGACAGACCTCTGCAAAGAATTGTTTCGTGAATTTCAGCTAAAGAAAACAAATTGTTGTGGTTATTATACGGAATTTTCTATACAGGGTAAGGTCTTTCTATGCCATCTTTTCACCCTGTTATATAAAGAGAATTTTGAGCTGAATAACTCTTCCGACTACAGTAGTGGCTATGGAGAGTACAAGAGAATGCGACATTTATTCCTTCGAAAAGACGAATAATCTACAAAACTATGCAATTCAGTCTTTATTACAAACATTCTGTGATATCAGCATAAACAAGTTAATTAAAACAAAAGGCTATCGTCCTCTTTTCATTAACTTGCTAATTGGAACTCGCATGAAGACCAAATTGATGTGTGTGTGAAATTCCAGCATCCGAATATTTATTAGTTAACACATGCGTCTAAACACTAGGCAATGTAGTACCTATTATTAACCCTTCATTGATAACCCTATTTGTTATGTATCTGATAAAGGAGGGAGTCTAGATCCCACTTGAATATCATACGTCCAATGGATGAATTGAGCTAAAATTTGGAATGTTTAAGGGTAAATGCCTTTTTAGAAAAAAAAAGATAGGGCGCGACCTACGGCTAGTGACCTTATAGAGGGCCACAATTAAAGTTTGACCGATTGATTTCAAATGTGGTGTATAAGGTCCACTTTACACTCAGTAATACAAAATATTGATTATCGATATTTTTCTTTGGCAAATAAATTTTTTGTTGTTGTCCAAAATCACTAATAAATGGCTCTAAAATCTAAACCGAATTTGTTATTTATAAGTAGGAAGGTCAACCATACAAGGAAAGGTTAGCGAAAATTAATTTTTTGATAGTAAATTTCTTCACTATTTCTTCATTATTTGATTTAAAATAGAATATTTTTGTACTTATGTCACTTCTAGTGGATTTGGTATAATTTGCTGCCCTAAAATGAATTTCAGAAAAATTGATTTTTAATGCGTCGACTGGGTCTGCCCCAGAATCTGTGGTCGTCAATTTCTGACTTTGATAGAGCTACCATTTATAACATACCATATAAAGAATAGATGTACCAAGTAAGAATGAATTCTAATGAACTATTCATATTTTATTAGGAAATTAAATTTTCAATTTTTTTATATATAATAGGTATCTGGGACTTTCATATATGAACCATTTTTGACAGACACAAAAAACAACTTTTTTAAGTAATATTTTTTATTGAATTTTTATGCAGTTACTAAGGGAAGTATTATGTTGCTTTTTTTTAATTTAGAAAAAAATCTATCCGTGGGAAAGTTTTTTATAACAAAAATAAAAATATCACTTTTGCTTGGCTCTCAGGCTGTAACATGTGGACAAAAATCAATATTTTTAAAACCCGTAATATATGTGGAATAATAAAGAGTTTCTAACATAAACCAAGTATGAGACTTCGGGATTAACTTGTTAAAAGTAGACTTTTCCTAAATTTGGAAATTTTGGACCATAGTGTCCTACTTTAAGGGCCCAACACGTGACCTTGGGTGGGGTTTGATTTTTTTACGTGAAAACTGTTGACCTTTACTTGTAACAATGGTGTTCAATTTTAGCTTAATCGGAGTTAGCGTTTTTTTAGCTACAACATAATATGTGCTAGGGGTTCTAGACACCCCCCCCCTTTATCAGCCACGGTGTCAAGAAGTTGTATTCAATAGACAAAAGATGGTAACTCCCTTTATTCTTAAATGTGTATTATACAGATAACACAAGAAAACTTTTTTAACCCTGTAATAACATTTTTAACAAGTAAATAAATTATACCGTCTATCCAAAAAGTCTGTGTGCATCATGATTTTTTATTTGTATAAAATCCAAATTTTAAAAATAACTTAATAACGTTATAAATAATAACTATTGTTATTGCTTTCTCTGGCAGATGATGAATTAAAAAGCAATCGAAATTATTGAAATAATCTATGCATATATTTC
>JAUYWI010138416.1:0-20050 GCA_034780595.1 Parotoplana pacifica | reverse complement strand
GCAGGAAGAGCATCCGGTCGTAAAAATGAAATGCGGAAAATGTGACTACTCGAAAAGGGCAGGAAGAAAAGATGTAGGTGACAGAAATGAAAATGCTAAGGTGGTCTTTAGGACTGACGAGACTTGACAAAGTGAGAAATGTATATGTAAGGAAGGCCGAAGGTGATGACTATTAGAGAATTGAAAGGAAAACCGAGGAGTTGAAGCTCCGAGGGTTAGGACATGTGGTGAGGAGAGATGGACTATGTGGGTAGAAGAGTCAGAAAGTTGAAGGTGGGGAAGTGGAGGCGTGGAAGACACAAAAAGAAGTGGGAAGACTGCATCCGTGAAGATATGGAGAAGGTGGGAGTCCGAGAGGATGATGCAATGGACCGCAAGAAGTGGAGGAAAATTATCTGCACCGGCGACCCCACCTAAATGTAGGAAAAGCCAGAAGAAGAAGAGGAGCAGGAGTAACTTATATGTATAGCAAATTGTTAATTGTAATGATCTATTTGTTTACTAGATCATCATAATTAACAATTTGATTACTGTCTCCTCTTACTTTTTTTAATGCTACTCACCTCTTATCCTACATTTGCCTTGATTCCTTACCTATTAAGTACTTTGCTTTCTCTCCATTATATATTTTGACAATCTATTTATCAATTTAATATTAGTTCATCTTTATCCATTTTTATTGCGTTTTATTTGATGGGCCCCCCTAATAATTTTCATCTCTATAATGTGTTACGCTATGTACATATGTTGCTTTATGCTATAAATTGTTTTGTAATCTTGTAGATTCATGGCTATTTGAGTAATAACTCTGATAAGAATTAGCGAAAATATTCCGTATATATAATTATATTAAATATCTTTGTTTTTTTATACAGATTTAAAAGTTTACCCCAAAAGAATATATTTAATAAATTTTCTACAAATTGAAAATTAAATGTTAGGGTTACTTTTATGTGTTCCTAATTGACTGAAATGAATTAACCACTTTTTCATTTTCTAAGGACACAAATATCTACATACCTGTTGGGATAGGCTCGAACTTGGAAACTTGGTTTTGTACTATAGAAGAACAATTCGTTTGTATAATTATGGAAGAACAACTGTATGTACGTTTTACGAGTAACTTGGATTAGTGCGCATCAGAGGATCCCGATTTAAAGCTATCTAACAGGCGCGGATCCAGGATTATCGAAAGGAGGGGGTCCTAATATCGGAAGGGCACGTAAAAAGTTAAGTTGGCACTACTTTTTTGAGCACACCACATTAAAATAGTTTATTTATGATTCTTAAAAATAAGTAAATTATCAAAACTTAAAAAGGAACAAAAAGATAATTTATGACATGTCTAAGTATAAGCTACATTTATACATACAATATATCTTTACAAGAAAAAGGACACCAATGGAGGTAAGGGAGGGGTCCGGACCCCCTGGACCCCTTCTCTATCCGCCACTGATCTACCAGGGACGGATCCAAGATTTCCCTTATTGGGAGTGGCAGCGTGTGGTACAATAAGCAATGCAAAATTTTATTGGGTGTGCCTCAACGACCCATTGAATTCTCTCGTCTGCAGATGAAAACTAAATATTTCAAACTCATTTCGCTTAAAAATTGGGTTTTATTAATTTATTTTTATAGGATGTTTAAATTTGACAAAATTAATAAATAAAAAAAGATTTAGCAGACATTTATCATCCTTAAGATAATAAAATCATCTAGGTACATATATTATCATAATTTCTTTAACATACCTACCTTTTTTATGATGAAAATAGGTAAGGATAAATTTTCATTCATATGTTTTATTTATCATCATTGATATAAAAGAATATTTAGGAAAGGAAATGAATGATTAGTTGTTAATACATATCTCTGTATGACCAATAAAGAGACACCAATGTTCAATCAGATTTACATGCATTTAACGAGTTGATGATTGGTTTATAATTGGGGATCATCATATTTATTATTATCATTTTGAAGATAAGAAAGTTATACAAAATGTGTTGTTTTAGTTAGAGGTTTTTACGTAGGTATCTAAAAAATACAAACATCATGTAAATTTTAAGTCTACGCTAAAGGGGCGATAAGAACTTTGTACTGTTTATATAGCCTACTCAATCATCATATTAATATTTTATTAGGGTATTTTGTTTTTTTGGTATACATTCATTTAAAAAAATTACTTCACGATAAATAAATGTTCACATAAAAAACTAATCAATGCAAACGTGCTTCTCAATCTTTATGATTTCAAAACGCCCTTGCAATTACAATTACATTTGCAAAAGTTTCTATCCATTTACCTATACCGGATAGAATTATAAATTTAATATTTTAATATAAAATAATTTTTATAATTTAAATTGATGCATGATGAAAGGCACAATGAATGTAGTCTAATCTAAATTAAATATGTTTTTTTCAGTTTATAAACTGACAGGTAAAGGTACACTTAAAGAATACTTTTATAAATTAAATGTTTAGTAATATTAGTTAGGTATTGGGAAAGAGAAGCTTGACCTTGTTAAAATAGTAGTTTGATAAAGTAAGAGGGACCTAATAACAAAGGAATGTTTGGCATTAATAGTTACCAACCATGTTAATATTTTTAGGCGTTACAAATTTTCACAAAATGTAAATTTCCATTTATTGTTTTTATTTTTTGCTGTCATTCATATTAGGCTGTGACCTCTTAACTGTTGAATTTAGCTTTTTATAGTAATTTATAAAACTAAATTAAGTTTAAAATGCTATATTAATCTTGTTTAGGTTTGTGCAAGTTCATTTATAATTTTTCATAATAAGATGAGCAGTTCATTGAAGATAACATAGAGGCTTTATTTCAATTTGACAGACGCAGAAAATGATTAGGTACAAATTATACTAATATGTATAGTATAGGGGTATTGTTGATTGCGCATGTAATATTCCGTGAAAATCATTCTGGTCGTATTTTTAAAAAAAATTCTAAGTGCGAAACATGAGAAATAATGATACATTTGTGTTACCCTTTTCTTGCCCGTAATTACCCCTGTTTATTGTAAATGACGTGTTATTATCTTTACAACATATCTAACAACATCTGCCTTCACCCAAAGACCGTTAGTAGGTACCTATAATTGAAATCTGTGCCTTCAGCTCACTTCTCCTATCTCCAGCATTTTCTTATTCTCTTCACATCAACACCCTTCTCCCAACCCACCTCGTGGGTAATTCATATTTTCACCACACTACACTACCCGGCCTCAACTAGCAATACAAACTTTTTGCCTCTCCCTCACAACCACACCGTCCTATCAAAACCCCCAAACACAAAAGATTTATCTTGAGGCGGAAGTGGAACTCATCAGAGTTGAAGCCACTATGTAGGTATATGAAAAATCCCACAAGATCAGCCAATAGAGGACTCAGAGAGCAAGCTAGAGAGACCAGCAAGAAAGTAATTGGCAAGGTCCCTATAAAGTAACTCAGGTTTGAAATGGAAAAGACCATGGATGGGAGCAGGTAAATGCAGAGGCGGATCTAGAAGGGGGCGATCAGCGCCCCTCTTTTTACTTGATGAAATGGATATTCGGAAAATCAGAATTAACCATTCAAATTATTTTCATAAGTAGGTATACTGTTCAAAGTAAGAAAAACATTTAGACAATTGTTCCTATACCTACAATTATTTTGAATTTAAGTCGATAGATTTTCTCTACATATTTGTACTCTTTTAGACGTTGCATCATGTACCAATATTAATATCCAACAGTGGCAGATTTAAGACTGAGGGGACAAAGTCGACACACCGCCCCCTGAAAAATTATTTTTTTATATATCTATATGAGATCTTTCTTTTACGTTTGTAAATACATGCATGTACATCACTTCAATTTTTTGGGTTCATTTTCATATTAAATTGAAGTCTAGGTAACAAATTTTAATTTTCTGAAAAGATCTTTCTTACGAAACAGAAATAATGACCCAGAAATTGAAAAAATTAAATCTAAAGTTCAAAAAGTTTCCGGGAGGACCCTGAACCCCCATTTCTGTGTATTATGTAATACATCATTTCAGTTTCTTAATCAGTTTCATATTAGATCGAAGTCATATAGGCATATATGTTTATAGCAATTACCTACCTACATTATTGTGTTGATATCTCATTGATAACATATTATGTTTATAAATTTATATAGGTATTTCTGTGTTTACAATATTGAACATTTAATCAAATAACTTTTGTGTTAAAATTTCGATAGTAAATCCTAGAGTCCCTCCTTTTTAAAAATTCCTAGATCCATCACTGAAATGACCAGGTGCAATGGACCGATCTGGTCATCAAGACCGACACGTCTATGAGTGTGGAAAAAAGAAGAGAAGCTGCTAAGAAACGAGTGGATCTGGTGATTTTTATGGATGGGTCGGTTGAAGGTTGCAGAGGTTGGTGTGGAGAATATCTGGGCAGGAAGAAAGCGCCTGGTGTTTGGTAATTGCTCTTTTCTGGGCGGATATTGGGGCTATGGCTCTTGCTTGTGATTTGTGGGGAGTAGAGGCAACCGTCTGGTGTCTGGCAAATGTGCCTCTTGTTTCCACACATGCTTCCATATCAACATTTCTTGGTGAAGCGAAGATGGGTGGGTAAGGTCTTCACTGCAGTATTCAAGTATACTTACATCACCGATTGTTTCAAGGCTGTTTGTGTGTTTTGGAATGACATTGAGTGCCAATACACCTTTAGAAGAGAGACCAATGAAGCAAAATCTGAGTTCTTGGAGCAAAACAATCGATGAAGGGTAAATAAATTGCTCGTTTGAAGTATGTTTTGTCAGTATAAGATGGCACATTTTATCTGTGAATTTGTTTTTCCGCATTTTCTGGGTTCCTGAAGCGGACCCACTTCAATGGATTCTGCCCTACTTGAAATTTTATTGTAGAGGTTTTCAAAGTCCATCTCTTTCTCGGATTGTAATGAGTAAGGAAATTACCGTGGTTACCATTTGGTACACTTCTACAACATCCAGAGTGATCTTTGGAGTTAGTGGACAGCCCCTTAGTAAAACCCCAAAAACTGGAGTGATGTGTTAATGCAACAACAATGAATCCAGAATCCGTAAATTTTCTCATCAACCCATAAGCATAACCACTTGATTTAGTATTCCACACACTTTAGTTTGATCCAATGGCTTCCAATGTATGGACAATAGGCTTATAAAAAGCACCAGAAAGTCTTCTAGCGTGGAGTGTTTTTCAATCCACAGTGTAGCACAAAATAATCTAAATGTTGATTTCTTTATTTGATGTTCAACTGCTTGTTCATTGTTATAGTTAATAATGACAACTTCCAGATGCTGACAATTGTTTTTTTTTGGGGGAATACTGTATGCATAGTTGTCGCCTCTTGTAGTATCTTCCCTATCTCATAATTAGGGTGTATATTTTTTGCCATTTTAGAATAGGCCTCAAACTATTTTAAAGGGGACACGCACCGGAAACCCCCTTCTCTGGGCACACCCCTGCCTACGACCATCCATGTGTTACCCGAGATTAAAACACTCAATGTCCCCCCTCGACAAAAAGTTGTATCCACCTCTGTTGAGGTAAAAAACGCGCATACAGCCTTTCAATTTGACTTAATAAAAGCAATGAATAAGTTTTATATACACCCATTCCCCCCTCTCCCCTCTCGTTTGTAGGTACAAACCTTCTTACGGCCCTGTTTCAGTTTTGGGAACACCAATTCATTTATTACAAATCGTTATGCATACAATTTTAAAATAAAAGTTTTTTTACTATATGAAAATCTATAATTATTTTTAATAGGTCCTTTTCAATACTTTCTCTTAAATAGGTATGTTTTAATATTTTTTGCCATACACAACACATTAAATTTTTTACAATTTTTACCTAAAGGGGTTGGGTCCCCGCCTATATCCACCCCTGATCGGACCCTATTAAGATTTTGATCTTTTTTTAGGGATATCATTTACATTTGCACAATATAATTAAGCGAAATTAATTAAACGTGGAATAGGTATATACATTAAGGCAACGACGTCGTCTTAGAATTTTCCAATGGATGACACGTGCCACAGGGTTGGTGAGTTCACAAGTTGAATAACAAATACATCTATGGCAGCAGTAAGAACTAGAGACGAATCGCATTCAGCCACTTCCTCTTGTTGTATCTTCTTTAGTAAATAAAGGAAATGCAATTTTTGTATTCGTACAGCCTTCTTCCATTCTAGATGTACTGCCAACTCAACCAACCACTGGCAAGCTGTGGACGACATAACGCAGCGTTGGAAGGAAGCAACATGACAGGCTGTCGCCGCGTGGCCAAAATCTGCAACTATACAATAGCGAACGTCGCTACCCGCAGTTCAAATCCTCGTCAACCTTCGTTCAGACGTGTGGCCTCCAAAAATTTGGCATAGTCAGTACTACTGATCTTCTGTAAACTTTTGTAATTGCACTGTGCTTTTGGTAGTCTGTTTGTTGATTCCTTGATAATAGAAATCGGAAATCGATCACTGGTAATCCGGTCGTGTGTTGCAAAACATTGTCTTTGATTGAATATAGGAACACACCTGCATCATCACTATGGTAATTGAAAGTCCAGGAAAAGCACTTAAGAGGCAATATCAAGAACAGCTTCAGCAATATTCCAGTGATCTATCGGAGAATGAAGATCTGGATGAGAAATCAGGGTAAGATAAAACATTTAAAGACCTTATTATATACTATCCAATATATGTGCAATTTAGGTAGATGCCTATATAGGAAGACAGTATAGAGTAAAATCAACAATAGAACCATAGTTTAATCAAATAAGGTATTTAGACAAAAGTAATAAAAAAAATTGGTTCATGAAATTTTTAGATGAAATATTCAAATAATGCATCTAAATCAATAATTTAACTGCTTTTCTTCAGCGTTAGGCATTTCATTTTCTAAATACTTCTAAATTTTCCATTAAAATTGGATCATGGTCCACAATCGGAAGGTGTCAGGGGATCTCGACCCCCACACACACCACTCTTTTTTTACTTGAACCCCACCCCACTTTTGGTACTTATTTTTCAAAATTTTCTGGGGAAGAATCCTCAGATCCTCACCAAAAAGAATATTTTTTACAGGTGCATTCAATATCCTTTAAAAAATACTTCAGTATGCTCTCAAAGGGTCTTATTTAACAACTTATTTCTCAAATCTTTTTTGGGGGACAACTACCAGACCTCCACCAAATGTTAGAGCAGCAACTCGTAAAGGGGTTACATCAGGGAACTGTAAATATTCCTGTTTTGTTTTCAAAATATCAAGATAAAGTCCTGTTCTGTATTCTGCCCTTCCAGTCTTGAAAGTGCTCTGGCGCCCCTGATTCAACATATAGGCGGACCACACTCACCTTTTCAGAAAGCCCTCACACTTTCAAAACTGTGCGCCGCCAGCCCTGAAGATTATTTGTTCTATTTTTCATTTATGTATTTAAGTACCTATAAGAATCTAAAATAGGTTTATTTTGGAAACAACTAAAAATGTATGTTTATTATAACATCATAGTTTTTAATTGTGTTTTTCGTAAAAATACATATTATTAATAATTAAGTAGTTAGCTACCCAAATTATGTATTCACATACAACGCAGGTAAATATTTAATACTTCGGTTTGGCAAACAAAGCGAACTGTATTAATATTTTTACTTAACTTTATTATGAAGGGCTATAATTTCTATATTCAAAATATATTACAAAGACTAAATGATGACAAAATGAGAATTATTTAGTGACACAAGAAAAAATGCATTCTTTAAGGTATTACATAGGTACTCAGGTAAACTAATATGCAGATAAAAAACATTGAAATACAAAGAATGTAAATGATATATAACAAAGAGAAAAAAGAAACCTCAAACTTTGTAATCGCTTCTGACTTCTGATTTGGATTCCTGATTTTACTTCTTCTAAATTATGTTTTAGTGCACAATATTATTTAAATATGATGACTAAGCTACAAATTTTATGCATATATTTGATTCGAGTTATGTTGGTACAAAATATTGTTAATACATATGTAGGTACATAAAAATTGATTTCATTAGTTTTGGCTCTTTTGAATGAGTAAGCAGTTAAAATGTTTTTATGTTAATTACTTTATTACGGTTTATACCAAAGACTATAATTTTATACCTCAAATCTAATTGATGCAAAACATTTTAACTTGCTCTGATAATTTATTTACAGATAATCTCACTATGGATATCTTATATACACCATCATCTTAAAGTGACTTATATTTTTTTTTCAGTTATCATTCCTATGGCTCGGATAGAAAAAAACGCAGAGGTGTAAGTATTAATCGTTTTCTATTCAAAGCTAGCTTTTCAAACACATAAAATGGTAGTTATTGTTTAATTGTGAACAAGAATAATTTTGGAGTCTTATTAAACAACAAGAATTAGATAACCTAAGAACATTTTGAAACTAAAAAATGATGATAATTAGAGGCATAATTTTAGTTTCAAGTTCGTGGTTTTTACTTGTCCCTAGTTATTTTACCTTGTTGGTATCTACTTATTAGGTATAGACACAAATAAGCAATTACAATTTATATTTGTCCTTTGGAAATTTGCAAAGAAGTCGGACAGCCTTTTATTTATACCAATTTCGAAAAATAAATTCTATTTTTGTTAAATAACTTTTACAAGTTTTTTAAAAATAATTTTAGATTATTGAGAAGCGAAGAAGGGATCGAATCAACAACAGTCTTACTGACCTTAAAAGACTTGTCCCTGCAGCATATGAAAAACAGGTAAAATCAAACAGCGAAATTAAAGTCATTCTGGCAAAATCCAATCTGGCACTAAATTTTATGTAGTTAAATCCTTAAAATGAAATTCGAGAATAGTCCTCTCAGTAATGTGTGTCAGGTAGGTATTTATAGACTTAATTTATGAACATTTTATCGATAACAATTTAGTGCCAAAGATATTATACCTACACTCTACAATAACACTAAAAATTGTTGTACATAATTACAATATTAATAACATATATAATTCTAGGTTTAATGACTTATTATGTTTTTATCAAAAATATTAATATTTCAACGGCCGCGCAAAAGAATCTGCTGAAAAAACACCAAAGAACATACATAATTATTGGACGGCGGTCATTCTACTTCACATAGATTTGTACTATTTTCACAGGTGTTGAATTAGGCTGATTTATGACCTAAAAATATAGATTTGACAAATTCTTTATATTTTCAAACACCTACATTGTCAATGTTGGCGGTAAACATTTGAAAAACTTGTGATTCTTAAGATTTTTCTATGCTTACATGTGCGTAGTATATTGTTAATTTGATGGAACATAATTAATGAAACCTGATATTTGGGATATATTCATTTATAACTTGGGGAACCTATTTTATTATACCATTATAAATAGATACAATTGAACATGTAATAAATGTGCCACCACGTATATAATGTTACCTTTTTTAAATGTGTAAAAACAAAAACAATTAAAATTCATAATGATAAGTGCTAGTTTGAGAATTACTAATATGTAACCTTGTCAAACATCTGTTTCCTAGATCTACAGTGGTCATTTTATATTTAATAGATATCCTGTCTTAAACCACAGAGAGTGAACTTTACTAAATTTTGTTCCAGCTGAGTGACCAAGAAATTAAAGATGTTCAGGGCATTACTCATCCATTTAAAAATTTGCAAATTTGTTTGCCCTACCAAATTATGATAGCATATTTGATTGATGTGTATTTCTGGGAGAATATTGAGTACAGCTGGAAAGGGAGAAGTTGCCATAGGAAATATGGGTTTGGATAGTCTCAGAAGGATATTATAGAATAAACAATCCCAGTTCCATCAAACGCTCAGCATGAGAACTATTTTTCAATATGCAATTTATGTGCCTATATATAATTTAGGTTCGTGTTGTTCATTATAATACTTTAAAATGTTTTTAAAAATTCTATTTGATGAGAAACATATTTACCTATGCTATAGAAATTGGAGTTTTAACAGCATTTTATAAAAGATAAAACGGCTCTAATTCCTAATGTTGAAATGTTGCTTCTTTTACACAGGGTTCCGCTAAGCTTGAAAAAGCCGAGATTCTCCAAATGACCGTTGATCATCTAAATGCAATTCAACAGAAAGGTAACAATGGAATTTTATATTTAAAAAAATCAAAATAGGTTGTAACTAGTAAAAGAAATAGATAGGTGCGCATAAATGTCTAGAATTTTGAACAGAATTTTTGAAAATTCTGTGTACATAATTTTGTTAATGTTTCACTTTGGCTAAATTGTTAAAAATGTTGTTAATATTTCATTTATACATATGTATATTAACTTAGCAATAGTAATTCGCATGTTGTTAATCTTTTTTCTTCAAGGTGGTTATGGCTATGCTGATTCTGCTGGTATTGCTATGGAGTACCGATCTATTGGTTTTCGTGAGTGTCTAGCTGAAGTGGCCCGCTATCTTGTTACTGTAGAAGGTCTAGATGTCCACGACCCTCTTCGTGTTCGCCTCATTTCTCATCTGCAGTACGTTGGTCATCAGCGAGACGCCGAAGCTTCTGCCAAGGCCTCACACACCCCCCCACTCGCCTGTTTCCAGCCCTCCGCTTCACAGCCGGTCCCACCTACCTATCCTGGGACCAGCAACCAACATCACTCACCCTGGAACTGTCAGCAATCGCAGACTTCAGTTTCAACGTATACAGGTTCAGCTTTCCAGCATTCGTCTTCCAACCATCCCCATCCCCCAAGACTGACACTAGGGGTACAAGCCGCGACTGATGTCAAATCTGAGTTCTCTGCCCAACAACAACCATCTCACGTGCAGCCACCACAGTCATCTTATACAGCAATGTTGGCTTCGACTGACAGCAGTCAGGCTTCAACCTCTTCAACAACTCCCACCGGCCTCACTTCGCCTGTCAACGCCAAACCTTCCATCTCTTCTCCAACCTATTTACCTTCCAGTGGCTCATTTCTGTATCCTTCAACCTCCACAACAGAGACATCTTTCAACCCTTTTACGGCCTATCCTGGAGCCTCAACAGTTGGAAATACCTCGGCTGGAAGTTACTACGGCTACGGCCCAATGCCGGCATCAGCAGGTCATTCAGGTCTATTTGGCGCTTCCAGTGCCCAAATGCATAATGTAATGAAACCATATCGGCCTTGGGGTACGGAATTGGGAGCTTATTAGCTTTCTTTTAATGTTACACATTTCTGTCTTTTTTAATTTTCTAGGCTGCTGCTGTTTAAATATATGTAATATTTCAAACAATTTTCAGATTATTTTTTTCATGAAACTAGATTTCAGGTTACAGTATTTTCTATCAATTTTAAGCAGATTAGACTCAATTTATTTTACTTGTAGAACATTGAGCATCTAAATTGTTTTCAAAGTCACATTTGCCACATTTGCAAGGTTCTTCCACCAGTTATAATTTCTATTTAATTGTTTCTATATTTTAAATAACATTTTATTTTTATTACACAAAATACTAAATGTACATTGTAAATATTATGTTTTTATTGCTTTTATAACAAAGATTCAAATCTTTTTTTAATGTACAGACTATAATATTGTACAGTTATGTAACACCTACATAAAATTCAATTCTGTAAATATTTCTATACCTACAATAATACAACTTATTCGTTTAAGAATTAATTCTTTCTTTGCAATAACTTATCAATCAAAACGGTCTTAAATTATAATTGATTTTTAACATTTTGGACCTGCGTACTTTAGTGAACAATGTTTTAAACTAAAAAAAACTCTGTAATTATATAATATTTACAAATATGTTTTTTAAACCGCCTTTAGTAAAAAAAAGAAGCTAAAATATTTTTAAAAAGTTCGTCGAAGCACGAATAAATCAGAAAATGGATACAAAAGACAAAATGGAAACACATTTACTTTATCGTGTAACCTAGCCATACCGATGTTTAATAAAATTAGTTTTCTTTTTCTGTACCTAAGTTCATTCAGGAAATTAAATCCCACAAAATGCTATCACTGATAGATGCAGGTGGTATGTCTTATGTCTTGAAATCAAAGCGTTCCACTTGAATTAATGTTTTATTTGCAAGCTATTAACGTCAAGATTATCTGTTTGATATTGAAATACAAACTCATTAGGAAAGTTGCAATTTTGTAGAATTTGATATTACAACACAACACATAAATAATGTTTCTTGATAAGAAATGGAGTGCTCCTTAATTGTATCAGCAAAATTATATTTTTATAACAATTTTGTTTTGTGTTGCTTGACTCCCAACATTTAAATAATGAATATGTCATGCATAGTTAAATATTTAAACGATGTAATGTGTACCTAATAGGTGGCATTTATTTAAAATAGTTTAAATTTCTCATAATTCCAGTTGTATTATTATAGAAAAGAATAGATATAGAGAAAGTGTGAGAAGTATAGAGCATGTAGCTGACATATGAACAAAATGTGTCATTTGAATTCAGAATTTTCTTGTGTAATTTTGATGTCAATCAACTTAATATGGACCTAAGCTGAGAGATGGACAACATAATAGTAGGTGTGCTAATATTACATAAAAAGAGTTGATATATTTATTGATGAGTAAACGCATTATTTAAGAGAGTCGTAATACGGATTAAACGTTTTTTAAAAAAAGATTTAGGTAGATTTCCTTTGTTCGTGTACGCTAATATTAGAATAAAAAAGCGTTATTTTTGCTAATTTCTATTTTAAACAATAGGAGAAACATCTCTTGAGTATGTTTTGAACGGACAGAGATAAAATATCACCAATATATTTACAAAACACAATGCAACTAAACAAATTGTGGTATTTTAATGCTGAGATTAAAAATTAGTATAGTTGTGATGGTTTTCTCCAAGTTTAACTGAATGGTTCTGAAAAATATGTAGAAATAATTGTTTTTATTGATCAGATAAAAGAAAATAATTTAGGCCAGCATTCTTGCTGTGTTCCAAACTGGTCAATAATGGTAATTCAATTAGCTATCTTTGAAGTATACAAATCAAGGGCTGCTTTTGGACAATATGCCTAATTAATATCAACTTTAATAAAAATGCTATGGAAAAGTATCTATTTGAAAACAAATGACTTCTGGATGAAACTGGTTCATTTCAATTTGATCAAAAACCTAAATACATAATCTCAAATGCTGCGGTTCATCCTTTATTAGAATATTTAATTGTCCAGTTTTAGGTTGATTTATGTGACAAAAATTATTATTTGTTATGTTTTTGATAAACAAGAGACATATTGTCCATATCTGTTACTGTGGTACACATAATAATTGTTAGAGGTATCAAATCGGTTCTCCAATTGTCTGATATTAAAGTGAAGCAAATTTTCAAAAAGTGATACCAGTTTTGGTTTCTGTAACAACCGGGACATCTGTACCTAGATACAAGGTGCACTTAGTTGCAAAAAAGAATTCCCTGTCTAGAAATCAATAGAAAATCTTTTTTTATTTTTCTTGTTATCAGTTTAGAATTATTAGCTCAATGGGTACTTGTCAGTGGGTATAGGATCATATTAAAACAAATTTTACTATTAACAGTTAATCAAATTGTATAATAAAATGTCGTAGTAAATTTATCAAAAGTACTTTTATTTAATATTATTATATTTTACAATTAGATAGGATATGCGGGTAAGAAGTTACATAGTGCAGTACACTGTTTCTCCGATACAGCAACAAAGAGATATTTAAAAAATTAAACAAAATTATTAGTATGATATAAGAACAACGTGACCTTTATTGTCACCATATAAAAAATAGTTACTTTATGTGTCTACTTTAAAGTACTCATCGTTAGCCAAAACATTAAAAATCATAGTAAATTTGTCAAAAGTACATTTATTTTATGCGGGCAGGAAATTACGAACGCATAAAGCGCAATCAAGCAATTACCAATTCTAAATACAGGTAGTGATAAAATGACTGATCTGGTAGAGCTCAACAAGTTATAAATACTCCATTATATGTAGGTATGGCCTTGGTGTAATTCTTGAAAAAGAGATCATATGACATTACCAAAAGCATCCCATATAGAAACTTCACTATTATCAATTTTGATCAGTTAGTAGATTGACCATTTTTGTAAACCACAATAATTTTACATTTTCTTCCCGTTTCATATTTTCTAATTAGCCAAATTAACAAAGCATTTATTTCCATTTAAATTTGCATTAATTTGTATTTTATGTTTTTTTCTTTGGACTTGACACAACATAAAACTTGGTAATTAAACACGCATAAAAATATGTACGTATATGTATGTTTACACAGTTTGAAAACCTGCAAATACTCTTCATTGAGAAGTAATTTGTATATTAAGAAATGGAAGCACTTATCCCAGGCAGTTAACAGGTTTTATCATAATTTATATAACACGAGTTTGACCTAGCAACAAATAAAAACATTTTTAAATGCGAGAAGGATTTTCTTAAGACTGATCTTTATCAAGTTCACGATAAAAACTACTCCTGAAAAATTAATATCTAATTCGATTTAAATAGCTATATCAATCATTCTGTTTGTCCATTTTTAAACGTTTATATCATATAATGACAAATTGTTTTATTATCATACCAGATCAAATATAAATTGTAAGTCAAATAAATTTGTATCCTAGTTTATATAAATTGATTTTGAACAAGGTGTTGTTATTAAAAATTAGAATTTTTATGTCAAGACATGAATCAATTGTGGAAAGAATTAGGTAGGTATTTCGTCTAAAAAAACTAAAAAGAAAAGTAATTAGTTAATTTTTAGCAATTCATAAAAACCTCTTAAAATATAAAACGTACCTATTGTGTATTTTATTTTTAAAATCATGTTTGAAAAACTTGTAATGGAGAAATTGTTTTAAAAATCGTATTTAAAAATTGTTTATGTATGAATTGGTATTTAAAATAAATAAAACGAATAGAAATGTAATATTTAAAACTTGATAAAAAAATCATACATAGGTTGAAAAGAATTGTAAACAATTGAAATCAAATTATCAAAAACAAATTACCTAAATAAACGAAAAGTTAATGTTTTATAACTATTGGTTATATAAAAAAGAAGTGTGTTCTTAAATTACTACCCAAATAAAATATATAGTGAGTGCATTTTTATGCATATAATATACCATTATTTTGTAGGTAACAATGATCATAAAGATAGTGTCATACGAATCATAATATTTTTTGTTTTTTATTTGGATTGGTTAGTACCTACATTATAGATATTAACATGGTATATTATAATACATATAAACTTTTGTAAAATGAGTATTTTATGTTCGTGAGTTTTTCTGCTTCTCAAACAGTTCAAAACTAAGTAAATGGTGTAGGTTTGTGCAACTAAAACAATAACGTTACCAAAATTCAGCTCGTTGCCAAATTATAATTACTTAAAACCTAAGAGTAAATCCCAAACTACGAAATGAAAAGTATCGATATGTATGGCGCACAAAATTTTAGCAATGCTTCAAATAAAGTTAAGAATTCTTAGCATTTTGCATTAAACGATTATATGAATCTGAAAATCATTTAAAGCTTGCTATCATTCATTGTTTTCTACTGTAGAAAGGAGAAATCAAGAAAAAGTTCAAAGAACCTTGTACACGTGTAGTCACGTGTTTGATAAATTATATTATATACAACCTAATGAGAATTGTAATCAATATAGGTACCCATATAGGACATTAATTTTGAGATAAAGGATTTAATTGTTCTCAATAATTGATAAACTATTAGCTATCAGTTTAAAAAAAAAATCAAATGATTCTTAATAGTGGATGTACTAACTGGCAAACTGCACTTTCAATAGCTAATTATCCCATTTTATTTATTTTTTCACAATACAATAAGAATTGGTTTGTGGCGGTATTCAACTCAAGTGTACGACTTACAGAATGTAGAATGAAATCTTTACTGCAGCAAACATGTGCAATTAAAATCTCGCAAGCCTTCGACAGTGCTAACACTAGAATTGAATATAATCTAACCAAAAGATGTGCAAAATTAGGCTATAACACAAAACAACTACTATTCAAGATCAAATCAAAATTATGTAATCATGTGCATCTTGTTCTATACCCAAGCTGAAACATGATAAGATGGTCAGTCGAACTTGTTGATTGAAAGTAATAACTAGTTCATCCGAAATATATAATCAAAATCCGTAAAACAATTCAGGCAGAAATAAATAATATAAAGTAATTAAAATGTACAACAATAACAAATGTATATATATATATATATATATGTAGAATAAATCTTTACTGCAGAAAACATAAAAATAAGAAATAAAGATAATAAATAAAATCAGTCAAGCCTTACAGTATTAACATCATAGTAATGAATGTAATCCAACCAAAAGATGTGTAAAAATATAAATATGGCTTCAAAATAAAAACAACATCCCTTCAAAATCAAATCAAAACTATGGTTCTATGTCATGTTTAAGCGTTATCGATTTTTATTCTTAAAAAGGATATAATCCAATAAGTGTTTTCTTCCTAAAAGTTGAAAGCGGACATACGTAACCAATGTTTTCTTCAGAAATGTCAACGGCGTTTAAAATGACTGAGCCTCGCCTATTCACACTTTTAATGATCAAAGATGTTGAATGTCTTTTAAAAGTATGACTTTGTATATGACCAGTCACCCGAATTTGTGATTAGTTTCCCTTCCCCCATAGATACACTTTTCAGTCATACTACCATTTTTAATCCAGATCTCATTTTAAGCCAGATCTCATATTTGTTCAGCGATGTAAACAGGAAAGGTTCGTACATTTGATAGACAATAAAGTGACAAATGTTTTTTTCATGAATAATTCCCATTTGCTTCAATTATTTGAGTACAAGTTGTTCGTAAGTTTGTCAATTATTTCCGCATTTTTTGTTGGTTCAAGGCATTCAAAAAATGTTCTACAGAGACTGGCATTTCTGGCAAAGTGTTGAACTTGGCACACTTAAACATATCAGATAGATGCGCCGAGTATGAAGGAAGGCATTCCAATGAACTATTCATATTTTATTAGAAAATTAAATTTTCCATTTTTCTTATCTAAATATTAAGGATTTTCATATTTGGACAATTATTGATAGAAAAAAGTTCATAACTGTAACATTCATTAGAAAGAAACTGCAGAAATTAAAAAAATCGATTCGAGGGACTCTGTAATTTAAAAATTATCGATTTGTTTTGGCGTTGAGGTTGCACCCTGGTCAATATTTTCAAAAACACCTATTCTATTACTATTTAGCTTCAGAGTTGTTTTTTGTATAAAGTACTTTTTGGGATTACACCAAAATAATTTTGGTTTAAAAAAAGCCGCAAGTGAATTTGGTGCACATCGGATGCAAATCGGTTCAGTGTCATTTTCGGTCAATTTTGCCTATGAACGGTTAAATCATAATGTCATTTTCAATAAATAAATTATTCTATTAGTCCGTAAATACCTAGGCAGCTGATCGAGACTTAAATAGTCTCCATTAAATGTCCGTGTGACCTTTAAAAGAATCCTTTCTTTTGTTTTGCTCAGAATAAATATTATTTGACCATTGAATCGTTGTTTCATCCATTCAAGTATTAGCGGTGGACACATCTTGTCATTTTCTTATTCTTTTCTGGTATAGTTTTGTCAGTATGTACTACTCTAATGTATAGATTACATCTTCACTACAGACAAACATACACAATTATAATAATAAACAATCAGGCAAGCCTTCGACAGTACTAACTAAAGAAGTATGAAATTATGGCTTCGACATAGAAATAACAACTTTTCAAGATTATATCAAAACTCTGAAATCATGTGCATTTTGTTCTACAACCAAGATGAAGCATGCTAAGATAGTCAGTGATGATTGAAAATGCTATCTAGTTCATCCAAATACCAAAAATCAAACAACCATAAAAACAATAACAATAAAATGGTCATGCATGATGGATACGTTTGTTTCTTTATTCCCTATAATTTTTCTGATTAATTATTTTGTTTGTTAGCCAGAGATGTCTTAAACTTTCCGATTTTGGTGGGCCAAAAGTCTTATTTTGATAACATTGACAATAATTTAATTTCCACATCAATAAATGTATGTTAAACATGAACTGCAGTTCTATGATGTTAATATTGTTATACCTGAAGTTGTCTGCAATAAAGACAAAAGTCGCAATTATTGTTAACAATTTTCTCTATTAGTTCATTATGCCGTACAAGCACAGAAGGTACCTACCTATATTTTAATTTACATTTGTCTACCATTTTGGCTGTGTATATAATTGGGCTGTGAAAAGTAACAGTTTATTGTTTATTTAAATACATATACTTTTGATATATATAATACAATACAATAAGTATTAATATTAATGAATTGTGTGTTTATATTTAATTTTCTAGACCTTGAACCCATTTATTAGGATGGAATAAAATTAATTCGAAACTAATCTTAGTATACTGGTGGCAAGCACGTACATACCTATAATATTCTATTAAGATTAGTTAATTTTAGAATTCTTTTCAGACAAAATACCTAGACATAGTCATCTTACTAGCATCATTTTACCTAATATTTTTTCTATTAACCCTTTGCTGATAAAGAGAGGTCACCCTCCTTAACACATATTATTATCTAGCTGAAAAAAGGTAACTCCGATTGAGCTCATATTTTGATTTTGTGTCACGAATTTTCTTTCCCAACTTTTGAACCAAATTATTTTATCAACCCGGGCCTCGCGGTGGCCCTCCAAAGTAGGTCACTCTGGTCCAATAGTTTTGAAAAAATGTATTCCTGAAGTTATATTTAGTAAGGGTGGTTCATATTTGGTAGATTTGTCATAACCACTTTATTGTACACCATATATTTACAGTTAATCAAATTAAAAATAATTTGAGGTAAAAAATATTTAACAAATAGAACTTTTTGAAATTTGCTGATAGTGTATCAAATCAAGTCCTTGAGCATTGTAAAATATTTCATTAAAACTATTAATCCAGAAAAGGTACACTGTTATAAAGTGTTTGTTATGTAAGTTTCTGGATCTGTTTTAATTTACATACCTGGTTATGGTGGTTTACAGCAAGCTTTTTCAGATTTAAAGGACTTCTAAAAGTTCCCGATTGAAATTCTAATTAAAATATCCAAATTATGAATCATTATTTACTCAGTATATGTATGAGGGACGTATAAAAACAAGTCCCTGCTATGTAAATATCTATTTAAAATTTAAGCTTTTTAAAATTTCACAATATACATAATGCAGTAGGTATAGGATATATCTATACCATATCTAAGGCAATTCAGATATTATTTGCCTACGTTATGAAACAATATACATAATATTACATAAAATATGACACAAACAAGAAGTTAAAAAAAACCACAAATCTTTTAAAAGAAATATATAAATTGGTACGTTGAGTTATTAAAAAATGGAAACAAAGTTTTGTACGAAAGAGTATAAGTTGTGAAATGGTAACAACTACCTCTGTTGACAGATACAAGTTGAACAAAAAGAACGCAAATTATAGGTTACAACTAAAATGGTAAAATCTGATAGAAATCTACCTACATAAATACCTATTAGAAACAACGAACATGTGCCCAAAATCTTTGCATTGCGTTATGTTTGTTTAGGTATTTTTTAGCTCTTGATCATTCATATGCCTAATTTACAAGAACAGATTTTTTGAACACTAAAAAAGGTGGGTAGCTCTATCTATCTATCTATATAGTGTTCTGCCGAATTAGTTATTAGGCAGGTTCAATTCAATGGCATCCACTTCCTACATCCTTCTCGGTTTGCTGCCCGGTTCTTCAATTCTCTATATGTGTTTGGTTTGAATTCTTCTAACATCCCCTTTCTTGGTTTTCCTTTTCCACTTTTCCCTAGCAATCGACCTTCCAGAATTGCTTTGACCATTCCAACATGCTTCGTTTTTCTTTGATTTGTTGGAGTACTTCTTGATTTGTCTTCATGTCTTTCCATGTTATCTGT
>JAUYWI010138305.1:0-20082 GCA_034780595.1 Parotoplana pacifica | reverse complement strand
GATTGGTAAACTTATTCTGCCAATCAGCTGACATGAAGTCTGCGACTTCGGAGCGCCGCCAAAGAAGAAGAAGAATAACCAAATGTATATAATGGATTGATTTTTCGATATCAAATGTGTTGGCAAAATTCATAAAATTGGTTTGAGCTGTGATTACTCAAAGTAAGAATTTTTTCACCGATTCTTTAACTTTAACCGATGTTAAAAAACTTGGTGCTCTAAAAATATTTTTTAGTTTTGCTGATACACCCACCTGCTTATAAACGTACATTATATACATATTTGGTAGTGAACATGAAATTTTAAATTTGAATCAAAATAAAATTAGATGCTCCATACCAAAACATAAAAGGATATATGGTTCGTTTGCTTTATGCTACCATTTTTAAATTAAAAAGTGCAATACAATTCTGACTTAATAACTTCTTGTTTGGTTACATTGGTTAACATCCTGTAACAGATTTGGATTTTGCACGCAGTTATTTTTTGATGATCTAAAAGTAAAATTCACCTAACAGAAAGATTTTCTATACAACTGAGTCACTTAGATATCTGTATAAATTAGTTATATATGGAATAGCATTAAAATAATATTGACCAAAAGCTCCCAAAAAAGGCCTTATCAAAAACAATCTGAAAACCTTAAAATAAATGACATAAAAATGGTTAGGTTTGTATTCTTAAATTAATTTAAAGATTTTGAGCTATGAAAAGCGAGAAATGGCATAGGCTTCAGGAATACCTACAAACAATACCTAAATGTGACTAATGATCTTGAAATATAACCAATTTCTAATTTATGTACTTATTATTATTTTTTAATTAAAAAAATATTGTGTCATCCAATTCGTTTTCAGTTTTCTTTCTCTAAAATCTTAAACCTTAATTGATTTATACATAGAATTGCCTACTATTAGTTCAATAACATTTACATAGTATCAGCATTTATTCTAGTACTTCACCCATAGTTAATCATTTTGATTTGTTTTAAGTTCTTTTATATTACTTTTTTTTAAACCGGCCATCATTTTTGTCAGTGTGAAATACAAATGTTGTAAATCTTGTCAAACTAACAGTTTTATTTGTGGTATCTTTCTCCCACTTTTGGAATACTCTAAAAATGCACGTTTTTAGTTAACATTTGGCAACTAAAAACTAGGATGAAGAATATCAATCCACAAGAATGTTCATGATGAGTGAAGAAATCAATAGTAAAATTCTAATTTGCTTACAAATTATCTTTTAACTTTAAATCAACATTCATAAAATTTAAATCACCATCCAGAATTTAGTAGAATTCAATTGAAAATTGCCATTTAAAAAATTAAATTTATGAGATTCTATTGTTCATAAAATTCCACTACATTTTTAAATAGAGAATTCTCGTTTTTATATTGATCAAAATGTTATGGACTAGTTGACATGTACATCAAAGCAAGTGACAATTCAAAAAAGTGTCACAAAATCTAGTTTCAATAATGTAAGGTGCTACCAAAGAATTATTTCATTACGAGTATATAATATGTAGGTATATGTCTTACCTAAATCTTACCAAATCTATTTTGACTTACCATTTTTAGAATAATATATCCACTTTTAATTATTTATTGAAGCTATTAATTATCTTTGCAACTCTTTCAATTTGCAAATTCTTTCTATAGTAATTGGTAGCTTAAGATCAGATCCATGAGATTTGTTGTGTCACAATGAATGAATTTGAACAATAAATTTCTCATTGTATGACAATAGCTAGAACAGTGATGCACTTTCAATTGTAGGTATGAGATAAATACAATGATAGCTTTTTATGCAATTCAGTTGTTTGTATCTTAAACTAAACATATAGGCGTAGTGATTGATGAATATCTTTACTAAAATTCATCAACTACATAACAACCAAACGGAATTTGTTTGCAAATTAATAACTATTTTGTCAAATTGGATAAAAGGCGGGAACTTGGCATTCTATGTATGATATGTGTATAAATAGACTGGATAATCCTTGAAACAAGAAATGCACATGAAATCACTTGGTTTAAATGCTAATCAACACAATTGTACATAATGAAGCTGATATCCCCCGCCATTCATTATCCAAATTTAAAAGAAAAATGTTAGAATAGAATTTGGGAGTAGGTAGGTATATTTTGTATACATGTCCAAACTGATGTTTTGCTGAGTTTTATCGAACCACTTCTATTAGGTCAACAGACAAGGCTAAATATCGCCTTAAATTAAATTTCCCTGCAAAACAAATCTCATACTATTTAGGCAAAGCAATAAGTAACTGCTGTTAAGATAGTAATAATCACTTTAGTCAATGATGTAGTGTCTAGCAATCAATCATGGTATAAAACAGGTTTAAACATAAGAGCAAAATAATATGTCACTCCATGTGATTTCCAGATTGATAGAATCACTTTTTGTCTTGCGAATGCTTCCTACACGTTTTCTTCTGGCGAGTGAATCCTCAAAACAAATTTTCGTTGCGAAAATATAGATATAATTATTAGAATTCATTTATTTCCTCAACATTTTTGGGTACTTAGATGAAGAACGTAGGATGCAAATCTCTACTCAATATCATGAGATTAAGCTACAAACAAAATATAAGCAAAGGGATAATCTGATATTAATAAGTTTCACGGTGGCATAATAAACATTCTGGTTTCACCATAATAACTAAAAACAACAGGCTTTCAATTTGATGTTTTTAATAGTATATTATGCACTACTTATAACGTGACATTGGTAGCATGTTCGCATCTCTATCACCATAGGATGAACCAACTTTAAGAAACCTAAAGCCCAATTAGCGACCAATATCTAACATAGATGTTGGAAGTATTTACCTAGCCACGTATCCAGAATTAAGTTTTAATATGTAGTAACTATTATGTTAATGTGTTCTAACTATAAAGGTGCCATCTAAAAGCTGGTTAATATTATACGAAATTTCTTTTCCATTGAACTAAATATCTATTTAACTATTGCCTACTTATTTATATTTAAAAAAAACTATGTTACCTATTTTGGTTGGCAAGTAGAAGATATGTCTGAATTAAGATCCAAACCCTTTATTCTAATGAACATAGTTTGAATATAATTTGGTTTAGATTGAAGGACCAACAATGGTGTAATTTTATACTGACCGACCCCTTAAACTCATATTGATGTACCTACTTTTCATAGATATTACTTATACTAATTTTTTCATAGATTGTACTTATACTTATTTATATTTATTTCATAGTTTGTAATTATACTCATTTCATAGATTTGTGCATCCTCATTTCATAGATTGCAGTTATATTTGTCATAGATTTGTGCTTATACTCATTTCATAGATTGTAGTTATATTTGTCATAGATTTGTGCTTATACTCATTTCATAGATTGTAGTTATATTCATATCATAGATTTGTCGGTAGGTGGCTTTTATATTTTAACTTCGATATGTGGTTTTAAAACTATATCAGGCTTCTTATTCTAAATTTGTTTTTCATTAGACTCGACAAAATATTTATGAAAAATAGTGTTGTAGTTTTAAAGTCATACTAAGCTTAAATATGCTTCCACAACCTCATAATCTTGAAAAGATTTATTCAGAAAACTTTTTTTTCAAATTTATATGAAAATTTCCAAAATGCTTTTAAAAACAATAACGTTAATTATTTATAATCGTTTGACAAAATCTTTAACATTTTATTTGGTAACTTATACTAATGTTTATATCCACCGTATTTAATCTCGATTGGATAAAATTTAATTTAATGAGTTTCATCTATTGACATTATTGCTTCTTTGCTCTTAATCAATAGTTTTACAGACGATAAATTCTTTACTAAACTTTTTTCCAGCTCAATTGGACTTTTCAACAAAAGCAACATATATTTGTTTTTTTAAACAAGTTTTTATGAGACACTAAGATTAAGTTAGTTTATACTTGTCCCATTAAACCCACGCAATACTGTAGCACAATAATATACAACAGCAAATTTTTGTTTAACAAAAATGATATATCTGGAATATTGAATTGTTACAAGTATACTTGTCTCATAAAAACGGCGGGCTGTACACCACTTTTGAATTTTATACTTCCCGTGGATGATTTGAGCTAAAATTTGGTAGACATTGGAAAGATTTATGGGGAAAAACTAAAACTTTTGAAACACTCAACATGGGGCCGATGACTTCATCAGGTACAAACATTAAATGTTGTCCAATTTGCTTCAAATTTGGTGTGTATAGGTCCACTAGGTACTCAGTATTATTAAGTAAGTTTTTGCTAAAAAAATCGATAATCATAATATTTTCAAAAACTGTTTGTGGATTTGTGTTTCTAAGAGCCAAGTGGACCTACACAACAAATTTGAAGCAAAGCAGACAAAATTTAATGTTTGGACCTGATGACGTCATCGACCCCCATGTTGACCTATTTATTAATGAATCTTTCCAAATATATGTGTACCAAATGTTAGCTCAAACCATCGATCGGAAGTATGAAATTCAAAAGTAGTATACAGCCGGCCATTTTTATAAGATAACCGAGTTTATACTTATCTAAGTCAACTTTTAACATAAAATAAATCTATTAAGGTAAAAAAATAATTCTGAATATTTCTCATAGAATCCTAACATACAAAACACGATTTGTTGCTGATCATATTATATATTTATTTTAAAGGTTAGATGCACATAAATTAAATGTTATAAAACATTTTTTAAACTTTTATGTTTATAAATAAGAGTACAAAAACGAAAACGATTTTAATATTTTTAGTATTAAATACATAACGTATTAACAAAGAATTAATATACAGTAAAAATTGCTATAAAAGTAAAATATTACAAGAAATATCAATATATGGAGGTTTTAGCAGAATTATTGCGTACTTGGTTTAAGCTAAATTCGTTTCTTCCGTTTATATAATGGTAAAAAGAGTACACAGAAAAAACTACAAAAAATTACAAAATTTATTCAATATAAAAATACTATATTGCTTTGCTTTGACAGTTTATGGTAACAAAAAAGAATATTGTGTAAATAATATGTTTTCAAAAATACATTTCTCTAGAAACAGTTAGTCACCGAAATTAACTGATAATAAAGGAAAAGTTGTGCAAAATGTTTATTTTGTTTCTTCTAGAAAGTATCATTTTGTAAATAAAGCATTTTGGGTATTAATGTATTTAGACCTTTAATAAGACGCTTTTTAGTTGCTTTGTTGGAAATGGGTCATTTTCAACCCTTCCTATCATAACGACGACTTAAAATTTTATGAAATGTAAAAATCCGGTTAATATTTTATTTTAAAAAAATATTTGATATAATTTTCTAACTGCTCGATGGAAGATTTTTACTTCAATATTATCATCACAGTTTTTTATTGCATTTTGGGAACCATCGCCCTTTGAATTAATGATATTTATTTAAAAACACAACAGCATGCTATCTAGCAAGAACTATATAATCCCCCAAAATGATGTCACTTATCTTTTTTGGGGTAAAGTCCAATATTTCAACTTAAGAATAAATAAGAAGACTAGATTCCAGAGCATACCAAACCGGTTTCGTTTATCTCAATATAAACATTTTCAATGGTTTTACTACTAATAGTAGGAAGTGACCACAATGCACATGTAAAGGAACATAAGAATAAAAAGAATTCTAGCATCCATTCTTATCTTCTTGAATGTGAGCACCATAAAATGTTTTCAAGATTTTAACATGTTATCTTCTAAACGTGGTGACTTTGAATTAAAAATGACTGAATCCCTCCTCATCAAAAAGTTCAAACCTAAATCACTGACAGTTGTAATTAGACATTAAGATTATTTTGACTTCATACATGTTATTATTTGTATCAATGTTTTCTTTTATTATTGGTTATAGTTAACTAAATTTATTTGTTTTGATCACGCTTATTTCTATGCATTGTGGTCACTTAGTACTATTTGTAGGAAAACCATTGAAAATGTTTATATTGAGATAAACGAAACCGGTTTGGTATGCTGGTATGGAATCGAGTCTTCTTATTTATTCTCAAATTCTGACTTCTGATCATTTTTTAATACCACTATCTATTAGGTTACATTTTTACTATAGAACCAGTAGAACTCTATATCGGAAAATCTAAAACTGTATATAGCTAAATTTTATGTAGCTACATTATCCACAAATGTAATAGATAAAATTGTAAGTTTAATTTTGTTTTGTGTCTTAAATAAATTCAAATTTGCATCAATTTAACTATTTATCAAGCAGTTAAAGTGACTAAATTAGAGAAATTCTAGAATTGTTAACTATTTGTTTGTCAATGATTATGACTAAATTACTAAATCAACATAGGTATATAAACAGTTAAGATAAAATGATAGCTATTTCAGGAAAATAAATTATGTATTTTGTATTTATTAAAATATTTTTGTGGTTTTATATACTTGAGAATTACGACTGTGGTAAGTGTTAATTTGGTAATATTATGGAAGGGGTATAAGTTAGTTTCAGAAATATGTATTTCAAATCAAATATGTAAATAATATTTTAAAAGGTATTCTTTAACCACAAAAAGGGATATTGAGATGCCTCAAATATAATTTCTATGGATTAGTCAAAAAAATCTTGCACGCGTTGTTATTATTTGAAGATTTTAACTATTTCAGTCATGTTTATTTATATTCAGTCATACACACATATTCAATCATTCAATCATATTCGCACCCTGATATCATTGTCATATGATGACCATCTTCACACAAAAGCATTTTAGCATTTTCAAATTTAGCACTAGATGTTTGCTTCTGTTTCTTAATTAAACCCACACGTTGAAGTCGACGCGAATGGTGATGTTTTCGCACAGCCAGGTGACCTATGTACGAAAACATGTGAGAAAGCAACTCAATTATTTCTATTAAAGCCACAACCGATCCACCAAGCCATAAACTGAATATCCCTCCAGTTTCGGATGCGAATGAGGATATTGGAAAAGCTAAAGTTTCCACACAATGAAGGGAAGTTGGAGACCCCATATGAACTAATACTCGCACCAAGTTTTTCTCAATAATTGTACCTGATTTAAGTCTGCTGACAGTCTCATAAAATTGACTTTTTTCGTGCGTATAACTTTCAGGGTCTATTTTGTTGGCACTACTGTATGCCCTATCATTTTGAGTTTCAACTATGGCCGACTTAAAAACACTTATTTTGCCCATAGTTTCGTTAACGAAGTCAATTTGACGGCGTAGAAGATGGGCAAAATGAGCTTGATAAGCCAAATCCGTAGGCAAATTCAAATGAGAATGACGAACTTTAATTTGTATCTGCTCGCATTCAGGGGGACAGTCAAACTTTGATTGGATACCATGGTCGAACACGGCTCGGTGGACTTTTATTGAACATCTTTCTCGCTTAGCAAATTCATCCCAGTTGATTAGACTTTCAGCATCGTGGCTAGACTGCATAGATTGAAGTTCCAGACATTCACTTGCTGCATACAATTCAGGAGGTACTGGAAGCCACGACAACAGGCAACTACAATGTTTATAAGCCAATCGATTGATCTCCAAATCTATGCACATCGCGGTGGAATAATTTACTTGCTGAATTTTCATTTGTGCCGAATTATATAATTTTAATTTATGTCGACAATGTCGAGTAGGTGTATCGATACGAGTTGTTTCAACATAAGAAAAACTAATAAGATTATCTGTTCCTGTCCCTAGCCAAACTGCGTCTTTCTCGATTTTTGACACCTCGACTTCTGCCTCTATCGGTCTTAAAACCAAAGCAATGCCTTTAGAACCGAATATGCCGACAGTACTTGGATGTTCATCCCAATTTGAGTCTTCAACATGAAGAAGTAGTTGTAAACCACGCCAGTAGTCTGTATTACCAATTTGACGCCTTTTAGAGTCAACGTTTAATCGATAACAATTAAGAAAAGCATCACTGTGTACCAACTCAAAATCTTTGTAACTACAAGGTAATCCGCTGAGGTTGCAATCAACAATCAAGTCCCAAGATTGTACTCCGTAGAGAGAAACATTTTTTAGGCTGACAGTCAAAGCATCACCGACCATCCTGTCAATGAAGGTAAAATTTTGATAACTGAGTATTTGATAGAGTTTATTTCGCATACGATGAAAATACTCCGCGTCTTTAGACGGTAAAACTAGCAATTGGTGATCAGACCAACGGCGTGCTGAGCATACGACAATTTCAGGGAGCACATTATTGGCATTTTTGTTGATCATATCCATTTGTATTGGATATGAAAGGTATCGCTGGATAACAAAGCTCATGTGGATAGTACAACTACAGTAACATACTAAAAGGACAAATGTCCAAAACGTACTTCGTCGAATGTCTAGCTTAGAGAATCCCTTGATATGCCGACATCCATGAATAGCTGTGTTTTGAAAAAAATCATAAATTGTTTGTCGCACTTGTTTGGCCGAAATTGTTAGATGTGATTGTTCGTTTGATTTTTTAAATCGTTTTAGTTCGGGGTAACTGAATTCGTTGTCTTTTGCTTTCTGCTTATAATTTTCTACAACAAATACATTAGTCATTATAATGTTAGTTTAGAACAATTTTTTAAAACGTTTAAAATCATTTAATATATTGGACACCTGCTTTATACAGTTTTTTTCATATTTATCATAATTGTTATTTATTTCCTATATTTGCTTCATTTTTCATTGACAGTTAACAAATATTTACACAAATGAACCATGGCAACAAATTAAATTATTACCTACATTTTCAGGATATTTGTTAAAATTCTAAGAAATTAATTCAATATAATAACCAATATAATCAAAGATAAATTGAATGATAGAGAATGGAGGAAACACCATTTATAAAAAACAAGTAATATCAAACAAAAGTTTTATGGAAATAATTTGAAAACAAAAATATAATATGGTATTAATAGGATCAGAATATAACAGTATAGTTGGGCACACTAACACCCATGTTGTAATAATGTACATATGTATCTAAAAATAATTCAAAAATGGAAAAAATAAAATACATACTACAGGGTGAATTTTATGTAACGCTCGATTTTAAACTAAAATATTATTAAAAATCGGGCGTTACTTAAAATTCACCCTGTATAAATATATATATGAATTTTATAGTTCGCACAGTGAATTATCGACAATGCAAATTTCCTTTCACCTACAATGGATCTGTTTACAATCAATCATGTGTTCCAAAACCAAATGGAAAAGAATGGTGCTACACAGTACAAGGAAGAAAAGAATTCTGTGCACCACAAAGTATGTATATGTGCTTAAAAAACCCCGTCTATTCTATAGAAATATAAAATCAAAATATTTTTCATATCTATTTCACATTAATATCCTCAATATATATTTCATTTTTAGTCGAAACTCAATATGGAGAGGACTGCAAGTTTCCTTTTGAGCATAAGGGCACAATATACACAGACACCTGTGCACGAGACGAGAAAAATTATTTGTTTTGTAAAACTAGGACATCGATAGCTTACTGCAGTAAGTTACTTGCTTTCCTAAAGAAGTTTTCAGGAGATCAATTTTGATTGCCAATATTCTAAAAGTATAATATATAAATTGTTACCTAATTCAAGAACTTGGATCTGTGATTAATTTCTGTTCTAAATTTCTTTAAAAAATAATTTAAACAAATTCTATGTGATTGTTATTAGTAGATACTTAAATGCACTTGTTGCTGAACTTGTTTTATAGAAGAAAACCCTCAAGAACAACTTTTAGATCCGACTCATGCTTTATATTCCGACAGACTAAGAATTCCCTATGATCTAGAACATGTTTATGAAGACATTCTCGTTCGCATATCAAATGGTAAACGTTTTTTCAAAATTTGTTTAATATCTTATTTCAATTAGTCTAAGATAATTATTACAATTTTGTTGTATCTTCTTTTTTTATAGCTGCATCATCTCTTGTTGTAAAATCTGGAAACGTTCGTCCTATCTGTGACAAAAATCTTCGTTCGTATCAGGATTGCCAACACATCAATACAGTTACCACAGCTTCTACCGTTTATTCAAACTTTCAGTGTAGTAAACCATCTCGTTTTATAATTATATTTTCAAACTCTACCTTTGGACATAATCTAAAGTTTTTAAGGAAAACCAAAGTGAACTTTGAAAATCAACCAAATAGATTGCCTCATCAAAATATAGTAAGTTGTATTAATAAAATATAATCCAATACATTTAGCCTCATTTCAAATCACAGTAACAAAATGTGTCCTGCTAATTAATTTTCAAAATACAGCAAACAATATCTGTGGTTACAAAATTAAATGGATACTTCAGTAATTTCTCCGAATACAGTACACAAAAAGGTCAAAAAGTGTGTCACCTGAATCCCTAAAATATGTGAAATTATGTAAAGGTGCAATCACTCACTAGGTAATATTTTTAGATAAATTTTATTTTAAAATCTTAGAGCTGCCAAAATCTTGTCTAATATGTAAAGATGTCCAACACTTCCAGTTTTTCTGATTTTCTTTATAATTACTCGAGACTTTGAATTATAATATATTATTTTTTAGATGTTTATTGACTTTGTTAGTTCAAATATATAAAATATCAGTTTTCTAAAAAAACAATAGTATTCATACTAATACCTAGTGAGATCTAACAGTAGGTACCTAAAAATGATTTCGCATATTTTAGGGTTTGAGCTAACACATTTTAATAACCTTTTTGGTCTTTTAATTTCAATTTTTAATGAAGTCATATCAGTAAATTAGTACATTTTACTTGTTCCTATGCAGTATTGGTATTCTTAGCTCATTAAATGAAAATTCCGACATGCAAACTAAAGTTTCATAGATCTATGACATAAATTATTTAAAAAATAGCATGTTCCGATGCTATATTTCTAAGTGAAAATTGATTAAATGAAAGTAGTTGTAGTGAAAATGGACCCACAGAGAGTTCCCAACCTTGTGAGCAACAAACTATTCCAACAACATCGTTCACGAGTGCGGAGAATAAATAAATGAAACTTAATCGACTCCGATTTCAAATAGTAGTCGATTGGGTACCACTTTAAGGTTGACCAAAATGTTACTCTCATGGCCCTTATTGTCAAACGAAGCAACCGTTTGTGATCAATCATCGTTTATCAATGTTTTTATCAATCCGCTGTAGTATTAAAGGCCCGTATACTCAATGACTTATCTGATGTTGACGAAGTAACGTTTAAGAAGGGCCTCCCTTAAATTCTTTGCCCACATAAGCACAGAGAACCCACGAATCACACCTCAACTGGATCTATAATAATTTCTTAAAATACATCATGAACCACTTATGACTGTTTTGATTAAACGGGCCGCACAACATACTTATAATTGTTATTTTTGCGCCTGCAATATCTTATAACTTCACCAGATGGGCCTCGACCCTCGGAGCTCTCAAACGTTCCTTGCAGATGCCGTCAAACAAATGGAGACGGGGAGCCGTTTATTTACTGTTAGGATTGCTCATTCGTTTGGCCATTGGAGGTGGACGTTCTTGGTCACTTCTATTAGTAGGCTGGATGTGTTTGTTAGCGATCCTTCCTTTTCATTATAGTATATTTCGAAAAAAGGTACCCGATGCCGGAGTTTGAATTATTCGCCTTTTCTGCGTCCATCCGGTGGGCTGCGTGTTGCGTCGAAGACATCAATTTCTACTGGATGTTGATTTCAATAAACGAGGGTATTACGTCCACGAATGACAGGGTTGGCAGAATTGTTTTGTGGTATACAAGAGCTGCTGACTCTCATATTTATAATCTTCGTTTAAAGTTAAGTATTATCGCTACGGGCGATTTAAAATTAATTGGGCTAGGTTCATTGAAGATATCTATGCTTAAACATATATGCCATTCGTGTGGGTTAACAGCCATTTATATTGAGGGTTCCTGTATTTTTTTTATTATTGTCTCTCCAAACTGTTTGCCGGCGTTGGAAACAACGCGTAATAGCGGCGTTAATTGAAGTTCAATAATGTTAGAGTAGACTGAAAGAGCATCAATATTACGCAGTGTCAATAGCATAGTTGCCCATTACGATAGAATCACTATGAGTTGTGGCCATTTTGTTATTAATGTAGCGATAGCGGATTTTGGTATCCATTTCTATCTTTTTATATTAAATCCAAATAAAAACATATTATGTAGATCGGATGTCATATATGTAGAACCGCCATCACCGTTTTTTAGCTGTTGTTGGATCAATTGTCAGTTTTTGCCAGTAGAGTGTTGCCTCATCCTTAGCTGAACTAAACTTTAATGGGAATAGCTTTAGTATAAATAGTTATCCCAGCCATTTTGTCTATGGTAGCTTTAAGAGCGGCAAGTAGTTCAAAGGGGACGCATAATACATAGAAGTGAAAGAAGTTTTACCATGTGTCAATAAATGGATCCTTATAAGTGGAATATTATCCTAAAATTCTTCATATAGAGTAGGCTCTCCACCAATGGGATATTGCGCTTTTAAATGCTCCAGCTATAGAACTTAAGCCGGCATCCCAAATTTGTGTAATATGGAATTACCTTCAATCTCCTGTAAACGCCAAGAGTCGTTTGCTTTAAAAGCTGCAGACGTTTGAGTCATCACTTTAAAATAACTCGTTTTGAAAATGGCCTGATCGACAATTCTTTGTTTCAGCCTCACTACTGGATCAGTAATATCCATCCTTTCACAGTAAACTCAGTTGTGTCGTTGAGCCGCCAATAATATATTTCCAACACTAGGGGATTGTTTTGCCAATCAGAGTTATTTCAGATACTTTTTCTGGTGTTGTGCCCGCTTTCACTACTTTCACTGTTTGCTTGCCAACAAAATGGTCTTCATAGTTGTATGGAATTTTCCATTCACATATATGTAATATTTTCCACTTTACCTTTTCCAACATTGTCCCAATCGCGATAATACCTACATGATTTCAGCCATACTTACCTCCTATCGGGCGTTTAGCTATAGAGGTTCTGATAGCTCGATAACAAACTGGGATCCTTCTTTTGCTGTTCGACGACAAAACAAGATAAAACCCTCAATGTGTACCATAGTGCTGTTGGCGATGACTCATTTGAGTACAAACTATGTATATTAGGACATACTAACCAATCTGACAGAAATGAAGAGTGAAGATAGTTAGTTGGCTGTTGAAATCGATTGGAATGGTGCAGCTGGATGTGAAGACTGATAATTTTATGTACTGTCAATCATTTGTACTGTGAGATCTCAAACGTTCTCCACTTTAGTGCTAGGATTCAAAGAAGGGGCTCGTTGTGTCACCGTGATAATATCTGGATAGATCTAAAGCGAGTCAGAATCTCTCATAAAAGTTATTTCATATTGACCTTTGACGGTAGATGGATTGCTTTTTTATCAGGTGGAGAAATAATATAATGATAGTATGTTTTGGGGTATTATAAATTGTTCCTGATGCCACATATTGTGGATAGAGTGGGAGAAATATATGAATTCTCCATTTTTCATGTTCTTTGGTGGGGACAACATTAAGTTCACAACGGTATAGATCTAATAAACCTCCTGAATGAATTTTGATAATCTACTTTTATTCAAAGTGGGCTCTGAGAGATCTGCAAAGAGATCAGGAAAAGTAACTTAATTCGGATTGCATGGTTTTTAGTTTCATTTTTGCCATTTGTCGTAAATTCATCATTCTACCTTGATGTCAAATAAATATATTTCTTTGAAGATTGAGCAATTAGATTCACTTGTAACTCGGTTTTATTGAAACTACGGAAGGCCGTATTCTTACAACAAATATGGACGTCATATTCTTTCAAGTTATAAAATATTACTAGTTTCGCCAGTAATATGATTATGATCAATCACAGGTTTGAGACCTGGGTTCCCATTCTCATCGCGATTAAACTATTAATCTTCCTCGTCAAAATATCTTGAAGCAAGAAATCTAGGAATTAGTAAACAAAGTCCAAAACCAACTGCAATCAATAAAAATAATCAAAATAAATCAAACTTTAGTTCAAAATAAATCTAGGATAGTTGCTAAAATGTTCTCCAATATAAAGTATAAAGGATAGAATTTTATTATTCTTTGTGGCAGTGACTAAAAAATGTATATGTACTTCTAAATTAGCAATGTTTCCTTGTTCACGACGTTTATACACATTTTCGCTCAAAGGGGGGAGGGGTAACCTAAATAGACCCTTATTTGTGCATGGGGGAAGGAGGTTAAAACATAAGTTTGGTTTAATCAACTCAGAATTGAATTTTGAGTTGATTAAGCCCAACTTATTTTTGTTACCCATCTGGGTGAATAAAGACCTATTTTTACTAGTACTGAAAGCTCATACATGGTAATATACATAGTTAATGTTTCACGTGGTAAAATACCAGAAAAGCATAGCTATACGAGATAAATTTATAAAAGTTCTTTGTTAGTTCACAAATTGTCGTCCGTAGCAACAGTCACTAAAAATATGTATATGAAATGAAAGCTCATTAACTAAGATTTCATATGGTCCAATAACCATAAATCATAGTTTTGTATCAAATATTTGTAAAAATAGCTTGTTGCTAGACCATTTTGTTGACCCTAGCAACAGCTAGTGGAAAGTTGATTAAAGGATAGTTCAATACGGTAACTAAGCTTTCATGTGTTGAAATGCCAATAAAAATATAGCAATGCGAAATACATTTGCAAACGTTCCTTGTTGCTATAAAATATTGCAATCCCTAGCAACAGTTACTAAGAAAATAAATATGAAATAAAAGTTCATATATGGTAACTAAGGTTTCATATGGTCAACAAATCATATGCATAGTTTTGTAACAAATATTTATAAAAATAATTTGTTGCTATATTATTTTTTTAGCAACAGTTACTAAATAAAAAGACGATTAAAGAAAAGTTCATATAGGCTAACTAAGCTTGTAGTTTGTCAAATATCTATAATTCCTTGCTGCTATGCGATATTGGCGTCATTAGCAACCGCACAAAAAATCTTAGAAAGGTATTTCCTAAATAACTTGCCGGATTTTGACAAATTTGGCACATATACTTACCATTGAAGCCTAAACAAATAGATAAATCAAAGTTAGGAAACCATTCCACCGTTTAATGAGAAGGGGTCAAAATGGCTCAATTTAAAAGATCCTGTGAAACCTATTAGCCAAAGCTGAGCTTTGGAGCTAACTGCCAAATGCCAGTAGCTTGAAGAGAGAAATTTCGGAGGTATACATTGGATATCTCTAACAGTCCTTGTTTGACAGTAATTTCTCTAAAAATTGAAGATAAATTATTTTTTAAATTGGGAAAATTCTTACTTATATTGAATTTAATTAGTAATTGAATTTGTGATATTGAATATTACAGTTAAATGCGCACAATTTTAAGCTGCAATTCCAATGTTTATACATTCACTTATTTTTTTTACAGAAGAATAAAAACATAAAGAAAATTTCAATATTAATGCCAACTTTTACCGTTCTTCCGAACACAGGCTCTTTTCACCTGATTGGTTTACGAGCGTTTGCAGTTGTTTCAGACTCTAAAGCAAATATTCCGGTTGCGGCAAGCACCTACTTTAAAGGAAAAATAGTCTTCATGGCTAACAGGAATTATTTGAAAAAAAGAAATGTTATTCAAAGACTTGGATCTTGGCTTGTCAATAGCAATGATTTCGGAACCTCAAAACACAAACTTTTTAACATCTGCCGAAAGAAGATACCGAAACGTGTGGCCAAAAACGAAATCTTGAAATGGGATGTTCATTGTAAAATTGGAAGAAAGGGAATACAAAAAGTTCTTAGTTTGATTAAAAAAGGTGCAGGGTTGTTTGTTGCCATTTCTCCAAGAAACTATCCCAACATTCAAAATAATGAATTGATGACATTTGTTTCAACTTTAGGCATTTGGCCTCTGTCAGAACTATCAGAAACTGGAAGTGTTTTAGTGACACCAAATGTAGTTCGTCAATTATATTCCCTTGAATCTTTAGTATATCCTTTAAGTAGTTCATTGAAAAAGTTTCTGAGTTTTGATAAATTTAACCTATTAAAGAAAAAAGTAGATTTACAGACAACGTACGGAACACATAAATTGTTCAGTAGAACAAACAAATATATAAAAAATGCTTTAGATCAATTTTATCCTTATGTAGAAACACTGATTCCATGTTGGCACAGTGCAATAAGTGGGCAGGACCAAGAATCATTATTACAGTATAATAAGTTCATTCAATTGCAGTTGTTGATCAATTCTGGCTTCAAGGCTCCTGGTGCATTTGTTTACCCAGGTGACTATACTCAAGATAATCAACCTAGAACTGAAGCAGTCCATTTAAAAGTAACTTGCCAAGAATACGGGGATAAGGTACCTTTAGGGTATTACCTCCCAGCCGGAGGTACAGCTTGGTTTTCATTGATAAGCGGGCGAAGTAATTGGTGGTATGTTTATCTAAATCTAAATGTAGAAGAACTTAGGTCCACTGTGACCACATACTACAAATGGCCATTACTCAGAATTGCAACAGAATGGGGAATTAATGAACGTATGGTGTACTCACCATTCGGAGGCACTTTATGGTTGGCTTGTTGGAGAAAAGCTAGTGTTGAAATTCGTGTTACTGGTGTCATTAAAGCACCGCGTTGGGATTTGAGAGATATTACAACACAACTCACATGGCTAGATGATGTTAGAAACTCACCAGGATTATGGGGAACAGTTGCAGGCGACAGCGCTTATTTTGTCATGCCAAGACAAGCTTTATTGCATCTGAAAAATCCTAGAGGCGCCATTTTACATTTCGATGAAGCCTTCAAGCATGAATTCCATCTGGCTGGAGCAAATCTGAGCGAATATCGAAGAGAAATCATTGCACCTGATCTGCAAGTTAGCAATTACATGCATTCGGGACAACCAATTCAAGGAAGTTTTTATTTGTCTGCTTACTGGTATGAAGCTGGATTTCTGTTGAATGAAAATTATATAAAGAAACATGGATGTTGGCATGTATATCATGAAGTTGGACATAATATGAACCATATTAATGGCGGCTACTATATCTTGTATGGAAATAATTCCAGACAAATCACGGCTAATATATTCAGTTTTAGAGCCCAACAATTGATGACAGGATTAAATATATTTTTGCCAAACATCTCTTCTGGATACTACAGTTTGCCTTTATTAAAAGCGTACATTGATAGTGGCCCTAGTATAAACGGTTGGGTACAAAATCATAAAGTAGGAATTGTTGTTTATTTGCAATTATACAATCAGTTTGGTTGGGAATATTATCGCCAAATTATGCGCTACTATAAAAATATTGACCAAGCGGTTAAAATGACAATACAAACAGATACAGATAGCTTAGATAAATGGGTTGAAGTTACAACACAAATTACAGGATTCAGTATTGTACCTCTATTTGACTTTTGGGGTCTTGAAACAAGCAATAGATTGAAACAAAGCCTGTCAGCTTTTCCATTATTATTTCCCAATGACTTTGTTACTCAAACTCTTAAAGTTCGATCTGCAGTTATTCTAAATCGATATCCAGGTGCTTTACGTAAAGGTAATAAATTACCAACAATTGTTGCAGAACTACAAGACTGGGAAAAGATACGAGGAATTATTCAAGTAGAAAAGATATAGATTTATGACATTTTTACTGCAATATTCACAAAATGTGTAATCTAAACTATAATTTTCTTACATTTGAATACTAATCCAATTCAAATATACATAATATGTAAGTATTAAGTAATTTCTATTTCGAATAAATTCCAACATAAACAGAAGATTAAAATTACACAACTTTGGCAACAAATACAAGTCAATGTACATAGTTTTCCTAAATTGTTGAAAAATATAGGTGAAAACAGTTTGTTTTCGCTTTTCTGAAAGTTTTGATTTATTAAGATAAATCCATAGATATTGTATCTTAAAAGTAATATACAACATCTATGGATAAATCAAACTAAATTCTTTATTAGAAAACTTAAAATATCTATGTATTTTATTTGAATATTTGTCAAATCTTATGTCTGAAGAATGAACTACTTTGAACTCGTATTTTAATTTTAATGTGCTATAATTCTGTAACTTCATTATCTTTAAATTATTGTGTTTTAAGTTGTTAACTGTTTTAATTATTTGCTTTATTTATTATTAGGTATATGGGTAATATAATTTTAAGCTATGTAAGATAAATTATAAAATTCCACAATGCATATTTTTTCCTTTTCCTTCAGTCATTCTTTGACAATTATTGTTGCATTAATATCTGTAATTTTGGTTCATTGTAAAAATTGAACACCTAGCAAGAGCTTTTTTGTAGGTACAATGTTGGCCGAATTTTAAGCATTCAGGTTCTAGAACCATTTTGCGTCATAGTTTTGTTTGTCACAAAAATATAATGCCGAAACAATGTGTTTGGTATATCCTTACTTTGTTACTTTGTTGATCTGTTGTTCATCTTTGACATAGCGCCAAAGACGTAAATTGTCTTTCTGCTTCCATTTCTCTCGATTTTGTGCTTTCTATTCCAAGGAACACTGTAATTGGTCTGCCTTTCCTTCTGTTAGAGCCATAAGGAAAGTCCATCGGTTATCTATCATTCTGCCCATCTTTTCTTATGGATATAACATTAACTGATGACATTTTACATTTCTCTTTTTGAGACGTTAGATGTTGGTCATCCTTCTTTCCAAGGCACGCTGGGTGGTAAAAAGTTTTTTCTCTTGTGATAAGTTTCTGATGCATAATAGAGTGCAAGAAGAATATTAGTGTCTTTGGGTTGACATTTTGTTGGTGATGATGGATTCGATTTTCTGGAAGGCCATCCAGCTGCTTCTGATTCTGCAGTTTATTTTTCGATTTGGATATCCGTTAGGTTTAAGTGTGTGTCCCAGATATTTGTACTGGTCTACTTTTCTGATCTCGTTACCATTCAGTTGTTGAATTTTTTCATTGAGGTTTGTTAGCCATCCATTGCGTTTTTCCACGGGGAAAACTTTAAGATCTGTTTTAGTTGTTTCGAGATTGATTTTGGATAGCATGATTTCTAAGGCTGAGGAGCTGTGAGCTAGTAGGATGATGTCGTCGACGAAGGCAAAGTAGTATAACTTTTCATCATCGATGCCTTCATTGACGGCGAAATCGAGATTTCTGAATAGGGATTTTTGAGTAGGCCCGTGAAAAGATTGGGGCTGATCACGTCTCCTTGTATGTATATTTCTATAAGAGAGTTGAAAATATTAATTGTTGTTTTTGAGTGTGTGTTGATTCTAGTATGATTTTGATAATTTGATGATTGATGCCTTAATCTTTTAAGGCTTGAAGTCGATAAAGAGGATGTTGTATTCGTTGTGTGAATGTGATCGGTTGTTGAGTAGCCGATTCTGAAACCTGCTTGTTCATTTCCGCACTTGGAACCTAAAATAAGTTTAATGTGATTTAGCAAGATTCTGGTAAAGATTTTGTAGGTCAAGTAGTTTCTAATATCCTCCACTTTACCTTTTTTGAGAATTAAGACAGTCTTCAAATTTTTCCATTGTGTTGGAATTTTGACCTCTTTGATGGAACAATTGAACCGGTCTGTAAGGGGCTTTTGAATGGTTTCCAGAATCAGCTTGAGATTGTTTGAGTTGACGTTGTCTGTGCCCGTGGAAAGTCTTGAAGGTTCTCTAGTTTCTGTCTCATTGGGAACCGCCATTACCATAATCAAAGAATATTTTTTTGCATATAAGGTCCATAATTAAAGAACCTGTAAAGAGAGCTCAATATTAATGACGGGATTTGAAGAAGAAAATATTAGGTCAACTAATTTAAAGAAAACAATTCAAAATATTTTTTTCATTTTAAGCGAGATTTTTTATATTTCATTTAACCTTAATACGGCGTACATGATCATTTTGGATCACCATACTAGCAAAATTTCTGAAATATGAAAACTAAACAACATAGAAGTAATTTTTTGAATAATTCTTTTAGAAGTAAGAGAGTTAAATTTAGAGAAACGTAATTTAAGGAGAAAAATAAACAAGAAGAAAGTATTTAAAGGGCCATGTTTA
>JAUYWI010138194.1:0-20102 GCA_034780595.1 Parotoplana pacifica | reverse complement strand
TTGCTGGTTTTGTTTCTTCATTGTCTATTCTCACTGTTGCTTTCTGATTTAGGTAGAGATCTTGAATGAGGCATCTGTCCTTCCGAATTGTTTGATTGTTTCCATTAGTGTTTTCCTATTTATCCTGTCAAATGCCTTCTGAAAGTCAATGAAGCATATGTATAGTCCATTATTATATTCAAGGCTTCACAATACCACACTGCAATTCTACATGTGAACAGGTGTTTTCTCAGGTCATAAAAAAATAAAACACTCCAATGAGCATCATTGGGTGCAGACACATTAGACCCCATCCTGGTATTGAAAGCCCAACCAGGAGATTTTAATCCCACTAAGAACTATTCACCCTACAAAATATAAAATCATGCTATTATGAGTCATTAAAAAAGTATTGTAAACTGAAACAACAGTGTAGTCTATGTAGGTAGAAATCACTAACAGTTTTGATTTTGCCGATACAAACATTTGCTTGTTTTACTGTATTTTGGATAAGTGTAAATCTGGAAAAATGTAAAAAAAACTAGCATTTTATACATGAAAAGGCATGTGTCAGTTCAGATATATTTTATCAAGAATAATATGTACATACTAAAAGACTTTAAAGTATAAATTGCCTTCATTCTGAACCTACACCTATTTAAAGTTAATATTTTCGAAAAGTTTTGAAGATCATTTTTGGTATATATTTTTTAAACTTTTTTTTAATAAACTTCTGATGACTAGCTTCATAACAAAATATTTTTATGCTTTAAAAATAACACCCAACATTCTCCTGATTGTCTGTATTAATTAGAATTTTATATTAGCTTTCTATCTCAATTAGTGTTTGAGTTACAATGATCTAAAATTAATTTGTATAATATGATAGGCCTAAAAATGGCAAAAAGTGAGTTAGCTCACACCATAAAATTGTTCAAATACACTCAAAACTGTGTTTGCTCTTTAATTAATAAGAATTTCCATGAGCTAACTACTTTTTTCTTGTTTAATCTTACTTTCACCCTTGGTATAATTGCATAGAATCAAACTTTAATTGTGATTGTCTTTTGTTGAATTTGTTGTCATTATATTAAGGTGTGGGATGGTATCACTGCTATTTTGGTGATGTTAAACACAAATATTGATTTTTGTATCTGTATTATTAATTTATCTGTGTTAAATAATATATGTTCCATACTATAATCCATATATTCTATTCATTTAATTGTATTTTATATTTACAATTTTGAAGGATTTTTACTAATCTAAATGTAAAGCTACCATAAATGTGAAGCATCCAATTTTCAAAGACATTATTTTTAATACCATCCTAATTTTTCATAAAGCTTTATTTTGAGTATAGTAAAAGGTTTATTTTAGATATCATGTAACTTTTAAATAATGAATTTATATGTCCAATTTTGGAGGATTTTTGCCCTGTAACTTAAATGTAAAATGGTAGTATAGCTATGTCAGTTAAAACAATAAAAAAGTAGTTAGCTCACGGAAATTCTATTTAATTAAAGAGCAAACACAGTTTTGAGTGTATTTCAATTATTTTATGGTGTGAGCTAACACACTTTTATGCATACCTATTTCAAATATTTTATGGTGTGAGCTAACTCACTTTTTTTGGCCAATAATAATTACCTATATCACATTTTTTTGTTGAATGTTTTTGGCATTATATTAAGGTGTAAAACTATATCATCATCATCAGGGTAGCTGTTTGATCTGAGCATTGGAGATAATGTTTCGCCAAACATATCTATCCATTAGTGGTCCTTGTCACTGTCGAAGGCTTAACTGATTTTATTTATTATTTTTATGTTTTCTGCAGTAAAGATTTATTCTACATATTAAATTAAATTCATGAATCAACAAATAAATGGGTATTACTTGCAAGTAGTATTACATTTTATTACAATTATTATATAAATAGCATAAAAAATATATATCCAAGCATTTTAAAGTAATTCTCGATGACAATGAAGTATTTAATGGTATATAGAGTAAACCTTTTTAGTTTGTTCTATGCATGAGAAAGTAAACTTTGTTATCCATGCATAGAATTAAAAACCCATATTTGCTTCCTAAATAAATTCATTGAAATTTAAAATAATTTGAAGTTAATTAGAAACGTGTAGGTAAATATTTTAGAAATTTTATAGATTTAAATTTGAAGTAAATAATGTTCACAGACTAAAACGCATCATAGAGTAATAATTTTATGCTGGTTTGGTAATAAAATCCAAGTTAGATTTATAAAATTACAATGATTAACTGGACTCGCTATAGTTTTTCAGTTCCAGCTTTATATTCTCTTATATGTACTGTTTATATAGTGTAAATCGGAACTGCACTCAATTGCATATATCTAGCGTTCTGTAACAGCTATGTGCACCAAATTTGGAATATAAAATAATTTGAGGTAGCTCTACAATATGCAATTGAAATTATGTTTCTAGTGTTTATAAATCGGTAGTTGCTATGGAACATTGAGGTTCCTAGAAACCGTTGCTAGGGGAGAATACCATTTTTTTCTTTCTGAGACATTTCCAATATACAATAACGAGCAAAAGGAGTGGCGTAGTCCAAGTTTTATGTTTATACACGATTTAGTGTGAAAGGAATAAAATTGAACTTCTGAAATAAATCAATAAATCTAACTCATTTTAGGAATTTACATGATCTAATTTTAGCGATAATAAACTTTTCTATATAGATGGTGTGTGATCGGATTTTTCGTGATCTATTTTAACTTTCCTAGTAAGCTAAAATCTATTCCAAGCTACGCCACTATTTATGTTCGTTAGTGTATGTTGACTTTTATGCCTACTACCTTCAACGTCCTCCAAAATGTGTAAAAGTGTTTTAAATAAAAATTAATAAAACTTAGAAACTCTATTTTGCATGGTGAAATTACGATCCCAATGTTATTGCTAAAACAATCCGTAAAAAAACGGACACCAGGCTAGCATTTTGTTACACGGCAACTGTCCGTTTTTACGGCTTTTAAAAATTGTATAGATAAATAAAAATCCGTAAATAACGGACAGGTGCCCGTGAAACAAAATGCTAGCCTGGTGTCCGTTTTTACGGAATTTTTTTACAGTGTAAATATGATTTATAATTACGTAAATGAAGGATATTATTACCAATTCAACAATATGCAATTTAAAATATGAAATTATGAAAAGAATAACACGAGCCTCCGTTTGAACATGAATATGAGTTACCATATACTGAAAATATTACGTATACTGATAAGCGTGGGCACCATTTAAAGAAGATTCATCAATTCTACAAAACTAGTTCGTGTTTGAAAATAAAATTATCGATGCACTTTTGTCATAAAAGAAGTGGAACAGATTAGAATATATATTACGTCCTTCGTTGCTGTAAAATAAGGTGCCTGCTTACTTATTCTGGGTGACTGGCAGATAAATTGGTCCATTCGAGGACCATCAGCACCTAGGTCAACCCATCCAAGTATTGTAGGTTCTACAGCAATGTATCTCGCACCTGGTTCGTCACTCGGATATTTGGTAGACCAATTAGAAAACGTAAAACTAGTGCCATCCGTCCAGTGAAAACCCTCTGATCCATTTGTGTGTCCACCAATCCACAAAGGGTAGTCAAGATCACCAGCCAATTGGCGCACAACGACGGAGTCATATTGATCTCTGCTATGGAAACTGGCGAGATCCGAACCTTCACCTCCGTCGTTGCAATGTTTCTTTGCACCAGGCCAGTTCATTGGTGTCGATAAAAAAACGGCCTGATAGCACTTGTCCCCATATCGTGCATTGTATCCAGGGCGACAATCTAAAACAAAAACCATATGAATGATTCTTAATTTGTGTTTATAAAGTTTAATATTTAGGTTTAAAGTGACATGAAAATGTTCTTTTAGAAACCGTGTGATTCAATAATTTAGCAAATGGAGCCTTATAAAATAATTTATGAATGTGTTAAAAATCCTTTGTACAAAGAAGGTTTTAAAAATTCTAGTAGTACTGGCTTTATGAGTGTATCAATAAACCTACCTCCGCCGGCGTTACACATCTCCGTTTCACAACAAAATGTCAGTGGGTTCATAATCAAGCTATGGATAGAAGGTTTACAAAACTCTTGGCAAGATCGTTCTGTAATGTTTGACGTTATCACTGTCTACAAAATGAGATTAATATTGGTTACCCCATATAGTTGTGACTTAAATATTGTAGGTTTTCCGAAAAAACGTTTTTCTCAAGAAATAACTCAAACGAGAAAACTCTAACATAAAATCTATTATATTTAATTTATCTTAATATGTTGTAACATCTCAAAAGACAGAGAGTTCATAAAAAGTACATCACTAATACCTAATGGTAATCTGACAACCTGCAAAGACACTCAAGTGGTAAAGAAGATAATGAAATGAAATACAATCAATCGTCAAAGAATTTGAAAAGTAAACCAAACTAAATCGAACAAATGGCGAAGACAAGCAATCGACTAAGGATTGGCCACTCGTTGTTTAAACTTTGGAGGGCACCATGTAGTCAACAATTATATTTTATTTATGCCAACTTCATGTATTTATTAAAATGAAACTGTCAAACATTCGAATAACTGCTAGTGGTCTGTAATATGACACAAACATTCATTGGAACATGAATTGGTGTTCCCACAATTGAAATAATACAAATCAATTTTTGATTCACCAACATTAGTTTAGTTTCGACATCTGGGTCCCAGCAGTTGTAGGTAGGCTTGAACCCGGACCCTCAGGCGTGTAGGCGATCATTGGTTAGTGGGTAAGAAACTCGTCTTACACGGCAGAGGGTTCGGGTTCCTGCCAATTGTTAGCTGATCCTGTTTTATGTTGTTATCTTCCTCGTCAATTGATTGTGCTCTTACTTTGCAAAAAAGACAGCTACTTTCAGTGGATTTGTTTCCAATCAATTTTCCATGTTGATCAATCGTAGACACTTCACATGTAACGAATTGTTTCGGGCGATCTACAAAGTGATCCAAGATATATAGGAAAATAACTAATTCATGCTTAACCAACAGCAATTTAGGAATGATATTGACCTTCTCTAAGGTATTTGATGCTGATCAAAAAGTGTTTCATTTGCTAGTAGTGTGAATAAGTAGTATATTTTTATCAAAGTATTCCTGTTTTTTTTATTATTACTCTTCAACACATTAATTGGCCAGAACATGCTTGGACAGTGTGAGTGCCTTTTAATAAAAAAACAGGATTCCAATACTTTTTTGTCATTATCTTCTTATGCAAAATTGGCAAACTTTCTTCATTTCTATGCTTTGATATGAATTATACGAACATTTTATATTGCTCAGGCTCTGATTATGCCTAGCTGATGAGGCACAACAAGGCCGAGACAGCTGTCCTAGGCGAGTAGTATGAATAAGTAGTATATTTTTATCAAAGTATACATATTTTTTAATTATTACTCTTAAACACATTTAATACCTACATTCCAATATTCTAATTCCCATTTCGTTTTGTTGAAAATTTAGCTAAATTCCAAATAAAAACTTTTTAATGTTTTTATTTATAAGCAAAAACTTCTAGTTACATTTTAAATTGTTTAACAAAAGCCTACATTCGCATACAGAGAAGCGATAACAATTCAAAACAACAGTTGCATCTATGCATATAAATTATTAGGTATAGAATCTGAAAATTTTTTGTAGATCAGAACTCTGGCTGCATTTGCTCTCTAGCTTTTACTTTGTATACAAATTTATCTACACCAAATTTCATTTATTCCGGTTAGCCACCTATCACCATTTGGGTGAAACAATTTTTGTAATTCATTTTTAAAATCTTTACTGCTGCAAACATAGAAAATTAAACAATAACAAACAAAATCAGTCAAACATTCGTCAGTACTAACATCATAGTAATGAATATTATCAAACTAAAAGATGTGTAAAAAATATATCTGGGCTCAACATAAACACAGCAACTTTTCATAAACAAATCAAAATTATGAAATAACGGGCATTCTGTTCTACACCCAAGCTGAAACATGATAAGATGGCCGGTCAAGCATGGTGATTGAAAGTACTATCTTGGCCGGTCAAGCATGGTGATTGAAAGTACTATCTAGTTCATCCAAAATTCAAAATTCATGAAACAGTCCGGTCAGAAATGAATATTGTAAAGTTGTTAAAATGCAAAATAATTACAAGAAATATGTTAGGGGACTTAGGACCCTCAAAAGTATTTTAAGCAGTTTTATGTGTGCACAACCGTCACTCTTCCCATAATCTAGTTATTATTCACAAAGTATGTAAAAGTAGTGGAATAAGAGATTAATTTCTTAATGCTGAGCTACAGGGTACTCATTAGATGTTGAAATATGTATGTCTTTCATAAAGATTTTGTTATTCCTTTCAAGTAAATTAAGGTCTAGAGGATAATTATGATACTAAACTTCTTATAAGAAAATAAACAAAGATATTACTTCCATGTATCTATATAATTAATAATTCTGATTATTATGAATTTAATGTAAATTGTAGTTTAGTTAATTTGACAACAAACCGCTTCACAATTTTATTTTTAATCTATTTAATTTTTTTTCCTTTTTCTACATTTTTTATTTCTTTGGCAGCTAAACTTTAACCGATTAAAATGAAAGTAGGAACGTGTATTAAAGTGTCTGAGAGACTATTAAAATTGATTTTTGTCAATATGTTTTAACAATAATCTTACCATCTCTGTTGCACATGTTCTTTGCACAACAAATATTATTGATTGAGCTCGATACCAATTCGCAGTTACTACTACTACACCTTCGACTAATAGTATTATACCCATCGCTTTGAGTTTTGTATATCTACAATTAAGGAATAATATACATTTCAGTTGTGGGTTGATGAACCCCGATCATAAACGTCACAAGAGGGCACAACAAACGTTTCAGAATACTTGCCACTAGGACTCAAACATTTCAGTCTTACTTCTTCCCAAGAATGATCCGCATGTGGAAGCAGTTAGCGGCAGACAGCATTCAGACGAACAATAGTGAAGGTTTCAAACAAAAACTAATGCACATATGAATTAAATCTGACTGTTTATATCTGATATCTTATGTAATGTTTGGTTGTTGATGCACGATAATGCCAGTCATGGCCCTGTGCAGTATTTGGTAAATAAAAAATCAGTTTCAGAAAATTGCTAAATCGCAAAGACATTTTTGTTTTTTACCCATAAAATGCTTCCAATGAGAAACACGTCCAATGGCCTTAAGCTAAAGAGGCTATTTTTATCAAATAAATAATGCTGCTTTAACCTCTAATTTATTTCATAGGAGCGTTTTTGTTTTAAATTCTTATTAAAGTTTATTTAAAAAACGCGTGTTTAAGGTACAGCATACATTTTTGTTCGAAACTTTTCAAATTACCGTTTAAAATAAGAATGTGTTTTACTGGGTGAGTTAGTTTATATTATACAATTAGTTATGCCTGATACTTACTTTGCACGATGAACAACCTGTTGGCATTTGATTGTACCATAGCCACCCGTTTACTGTCATGGAATCTTCGCAACTTATTGATAGTGGTTTCAAACCATCTACAAAAACGTCAAATCTTAAGTAGTTTTGATTTAAATATTTAAACTTAAAAATAAAGCAATTTACTATGGAAATAAATGTAGAGTGAAAAGGGCGTTTCCTTGTACCATTTTTCATGTTTTTATATTATGTAGATGACATGCACCATTGTCGAACATGGCAAACCGTTGGCTCAGACTTAAATGTACCCCTGAGGCAAAAATACACTTTGAGGCAGGAATACGAGTATCAAATATATATATATATATACATAGGTATACACTAAATATACCAACAAACAAACATAATAATTATTTAATTTTACATTAGGTATCTATATAATAATGTTTATTGTTTTCATGTCGTTTTAATTCTCAATTATATATTTGTTTTGCCTAATTAATATTAGTCTAAGCATATTATGCAATGTAACAAAATATATGCAAGTTAGAAAAATATTTGCAATTCAACAAAATATTTTAAAATAAACCCCTTGAGGAAACAATACAATTTGTGGCAGGAATACCCCTTTTTGTGAGGCAGAAATACAGGCATCAAATATATTAATAGCCACCCTAATTATACCAACAAACAAATATTTAAAAAAATAATACTAATTTTATATTGACCATCTACCTAATAATGTTTATTGTTTTCATGTCGATTTAACTTTTAATTAGTAAAACTACATTTGTATTTATTTATATATTTTGTAGTTCTTAAAATTAATATAAGTTTAGACAAGATGTGCAAGTTAGCAAAATATTTGCAATTCAACAAAACATATAAAATTTAATAAACATATAAATATACATGGATGAAATTTACCAAGCATAATATGCCATTAACCAAATTATATGCAATTTGACTAACAAAAGCGTACATAAATACTCAAAATAAACAGTTTGAGGCATAAAATATTAACTAACAAAACGAATATTTGGAATAAACTTGGATGTTGTTTTTCGAATTAATTTGGATGTTTGTTTTAATAAACATGATTTTGTCATTTCAATATAAAAATGTCATTTGCATATCATGGAAATCACTTGTGCTATACTTTATTTCCTAAGAGTATGACAATATAAGCCTATGTTCTGTGAAGCGAGACTAGGTATTTCTAAAAGCTCGTCCAATTAAAATTTAATATACATAAGTTCGTAATTTGATTTCCAAATTTATAAAAGTATGCCTTTGAATTAGTTTGAGCATTTATTGTTCTGTAACATAAATAGCATATTGTCTGTCTACCTACAGAAGAAAACTGAACCGCATATTGTTCTGTTAGGTGAGTCTAGTTCTCTGACAAGGTACTCATTTAAAACGCGCTTTTGTCTCATTCACAGTGCTAAGCAAACATATAAGAAATGTAATGTATGTATTCAATAAATATACCAGGCAATCAAAACATAAAAATAGCAATAGAAATGTTCAACATCGAAACAGCCATCCTGGGCTACCATTTGCGAGTAATATAAATAAGTAGTATATTCTTAATCAAACCAAACCAGCTTTTTTATTATTACTTTTATTACAAATAAGCAATCACTTACTTAATAAACATGAAAGAGTTGCACAAAACAATGCGATCTTGAAACAAATTATTAAATTAGTCATTAAAAGTATGCTTGAACATTCGCAATGCTGTTGAATGTAAAATTCCAAACTAGAATCTTCTCTTTTATACTTGTAATGCTACTTCCAATATATTTTTTGTTTACATCACTTCCATTGACAATAAATTTAAATTTATTTGGTATTCAGTGTTTCAACAGATTTCACACCATTTTTCTATGCCCTTATTTATAACTTCTTGAAATATTTCTAATTCTACTATAAATTATCTACACATATAAATATAATCTTACACAAATTGCTCAAAACATTTGATTCTGTGTAGCTGAGACATCCTAATCTGTTTTTATAGTCTTCTGTCAATTATTTTTCTTGATGAAATGAATTGTTTGTAAATCATTGATAATACACCATAAAAATCATTTCAGTCCCCTGTTTACTCGTTATCACACTGCTAATATCAAGATCCATTGAGAAAATCTAATAATTTATTGGTGTTTGTATTACTTGAGAAAAAAACACATATCAGAATTTATGTAATGTCAACTCTGGGGCGAAATATATCTGATGAGGCCCAACAAGGCCCAAACAGCTGTCATGGGCTATCATTTGGGAGTAATATAGATAAGTAGTATATTTTTAATCAAAGTATGCCTTTTTTACTATTATTTTTCTTAAGCACATTAATTGGCCAGGACCTGCTTTGACAGCGTGAGTGCCCTTTAATAAAAAAAACAGGCTTCCAATACCTTTTTGTCAATATCTTTCTTCTTTTTCTCTTCTTATGCAAAATTGGCAAATGTCTTCTCTTTTATGCTTTGATATGAAATATACGAACATTTTATATTGGTCAGGTTGTGATTTTGCCCAGCTGATGAGGCCAAACAAAACCCAAACAGCTGTCCTTGGCTATCATTTGCGAGTAATATAGAAAAGTAGTATATTTTTATCAAAGTATAACTGTGTTTTATTATTACTCTTAAACACATAAAATAGCACTTATGAAAATTTATGTAATGTCAACTCTGGGGGGCGTAAGAATTTATGGGAAGTCACTAAGTATACTCACAGGTTTCTAGAACTTAAAAATTAAACGTTTTGTACAGAGCAGTAATGAAGTCGTCTAAATATATTTTAGTGCTCTTTTTTAGTTTTAGATCGGAAATTTCGTAAGAAAACGCTATTTACAACAAAACATTTTATTTTCGAATTTAGACCCATTTTGTAGTAGCTTTAGAACCTGTTTCAGTAGGAGCTTTTGGTTTAGCGGTTAGTGAATGCATGTCCCGGGTTTCAGTTGTACTTGCTAGCTCAAAACGCCCTGGTGAGCTCACATTTTAAAAGCAACTACTCTTCTTTCATCATTCTTCGTCATCGCCCAGGACTCACATCCATTCAAAATATTTGTATTTCATTATAAATTATAGAGTAACAGAATATCTAAACTATTGTGTGCTTATTGCTTATGGTTTTAATGTTAATTGAATATATTTCGTTTAATAAAAATAGAAATTCAAATGTTGTGCTAATGTCTAACTTTAATTTGTTCTATTCATCAAATATTTGCTCCGTTAAAATATAATTTATAGCTGTTGAACCAGATAATTACCTGCCTGAACTGCCTCTTAATAGAGATTTATTGTATCCATTGTCAAAAACAGTTCACTACGAGTTACTTTTGTAATAACCTTTACATAAATTATGCGATTTAAAGCTGAAAAATAACCGCATTTAGATAACTTCTCATAAAATTATAAACACATTTTTTATCAAGTTTTCAGCATTTACAAATTCATCTTCAATTACTTTTTTTCATAATATCTATTGTACATAAAATAGAACTATAAGATAATATTATGCACCGTCCATTTACCATGTTAGTTATTATATTCATGGTGTATCGAATTGATGATAATTAATAATTTTATATATAGTGTTCACTAGAAGACAACGTTCAGAATACTACCTCACTAAGCCCTGTATAGAACAAACAATACATCAAAAGATTCTCCGACGATTTTACGCCATTTGGTAGCCAATGTGAAACCTGATCGAGTAATATTTATTCAAGATCCCTCAAATCCATAGCTAAATGACGTTTCAGGAGATCCATATATGTAATCACCTACATGATAGCACCTACAGTTATGTTGATTAATTCACCAAGCAGTAGATATTTTAATAAGAAACTTAAAACTTTAAAGGCAAAGTATATATCGAGTTAAGAAAAATGTCAATATAATTACCAAACACATACACTGAGAAAGAAATATGTTACATAAAATGTTAATAACTTTTAGTTAATACGGCTTCAATATGCGGCGACATTGAATGTATGAGATTTCGGAAAAATTCTGGGCTTTGATCCCGTACCATTAATGAGGGTGACTATTTAACAGTAGTTATGCTGTAGTGAATATTAAACTGCTTTTAAGGTGAAACTCTGATAGAATTAGGATGGCATTGATGAATACTACACTAATCAGTGATCAAGACTCGGGATCTTTCTCTTACATCCCAGTGACCTTGGTCTCGGCAGAACCTGAGTCGATCCCTTATGTTTTTTTTTGCAGATAATGCCTTTTTTAGCTGCTTTATAAGAACGGAGCTAAAAATTCTTAAACAGGCGTCTACAAACATTAACAGAAATAAATTAATTTCTGGAGGCAGTTGAGCTTGAATAAACGCACTACTCGCAGTTGGATTGGCCACCAATAGTGGGTGTATTAGGTGATCCGTTCACACTGATGTCTTAATTGGTCAATTTGGTCGTTTATTGGGTACAGGTATACTGGTTTATCGATATCGAGTAAGTGTTTCCTGTACTCCAGTATTACAAATGCTAAATCTGCTTGCTATGTTTCTTTGCGAATATCCTTCATCATGTAAAAGAATAGTATTAGATCTCAATTCATAAGAATAGTTTGCTATTTTCACAAATAAAGCACAGAATACGAATCCAAGAAAAAATAAGGAAATTTCTAAAAAAATATCAGCTCCAATTTAATTGGCTAACCAATTGAGTTGGTTTTGTAAACAATTCAAGTGAAAATTAAGATAAAATATAAAATTCATAATATATAAAATATATAATTCACCGGCCACTAGCTATATTTAATATAGCTTGTGGCCGGTGAATTATGAACATAACTGTAGATTGTACTCAACAACACAGGTATCACTAGCAATCTCTCAGAAAGATCTCTGACTCTCTATTTAGTTTCTGATATATGTTTCAAGATATCTGTTCCTAGTTGATCTTTAGTAAAATTGCCAAATCACCGATTACTCCAAGATAGTTCATCTTTGAAAATCATAAAAAATGTTCTGGGAAGTTATCTTAGACGTTTTATTAGATTCATTATTTATTAAATATGGCACTTGACTGTTATACATTTGGTAACATCAAACACAACTCATTTTCCTTTTGACTAAGGTTGATAGCTTTTTATGCTACCCTATATCAGCTTTTATATTATCATCAAATCCGTAACATTTGACTTCAACTTCAAAAATTTTCAGACTGGTCAGTAAAATAAAACTTTTGTTCTTTTTCCGGCCATTTGCTACATTTTGTAGCTTTTTTATCTCAAATAGAATTATAGCTACCATTATCAATGAAGATCTTGACTTTACAATTGTTGTAGCCAAATGGTTATCGTTCTCTTTAAGTGCACATTAGTAAGAGTGATGCCACAGGCTGATACAAACATGGCAAAGCAGAGGTATCACGGAACGTACTTATGTACCAATCAACAGGCTGATAGAAACATATTACCAGTTTTATATCTACAGGATCGTTGTATATTTCTATATATGGAATGTCAAAAATGCTACAAAAATTTTGCTAATTGGCAGGAAGTTCGAGAGTATATCACTTACACCACAAAGGCTGGACAAGAAATTTTGGCAAAGGTAATAGACTTGAATGGGATGTATGTATCTGTCAAATTGTACCTATGTGTTCATATTTATTAACACAATGACATGTTTGATAATTATACATATCTACTATTCGTTGATGTAATTTGTTCTTAATGTTTGGTTTAGAATAAAAATGCAATTATTAACGGAACACACTAAAATTCATGTATCGTAAACATTTAAAAATTAACTAAAAATTGTTTAAGATTTAATTTACAAATTCATATATTTCATTCAGAAAATAGAGATGTGGAGGTGACAAGGACCACTATGGATAGATATGTTGGCGAAACATTATCTCCAATGCTCAGATCAAACAGGTACCTTGATGATAATGAAATTTGCTTTATTTTATTTTCAAAATAAAATAATTTCATACCTTAATATAACGCCAAAAACATTCAACAAAAAATGTTATATATTAATATTGGCTAAAATGGCAAAAAGTGAGTTAGCTCACACCATAAAATAATTGAAATACACTCAAAACTGTCTTTTCTCTTTAATTTATAAGAATTTCCATGAGCTAACTACTTTTTTATCGTTTTAACTGAGCTAGCTATACTACCATTTTACATTTAAGTTACAGCCTAAAAATCCTCCAAAATTGGAAATATAAAAAACATATTTAAAAGTTACATGATATCTAATATAAACCGTTTACTATACTCATAATAAAGATTTAGGAAAAATTATGAAGGCATTAAAAATAATATTTTAAAAATTGGATGCTTCACATTTATGGTAGCTTTACATTTGATTGGTAGAAATCCTTTAAAATTGTAAATATTAAATACAATTAATTGATTACAATATTTGAAAATTATATGGATCATAGTATGGAACATATATTATCTAACACACACAATTAATAATCCATATACAAAAATCGATATTTTTAACATCACCAAAATAGGAGTGATGACATCATATACCTTAATATAACGACAAAAACATGCAACAATTATATCAAGGGCAAAAGTAAGTTTATTATTTAAAGAGAAAAGACAGTTTTGAGTGTATTTCAATTATTTTATGGTGTGAGCTAACTCACAAGAAAAGCGCAAAAGCCTTGATCGGAAGGTGTCGAAAAAAGTAACAAATTGCTAAGTAGTTTTATACAATTAGATGCTCATATTTAGAAAACATTTGTCAGAGCTCATTCATTCGAATCGGGATTACTAAAATGACATGGTGTTACATACTCAGGAAGCATTATAATTAATTCCAAATATCAATGTTACTGAATCGCAGTCACATAATGAATAAACAAGTCACAAGCGCGATGCTGAAGTAGAAAATGATCCTGAGAAGCGGATGGTATTGCAGACAGTGAAAATGAAGATCAAGGTGAGACGCTTGTATCCAACAACTCTGAACCATCATATAGTGAGAACAATGTTGAAGATATTCCACCTTTTAATATTCGTCAACGGAATATAAATGTTGTGGTGCAAATTGGGTAGATGGATAAAATATTAACCTCAGATCGGGGTTGAGTACATAGTACCTCGCCTAGCAAATATTGGAACTTTGATACAGAACTTATTAACCGATTATAAGACCAAATTATGGAGTATCTGATATAAAACATGTTCGGGTGCGACACTTCCAGGACATGTTACCCTCCAATGAAAAAATGAAGCTTAACCATATTTGGATAAAATGTACTTTAAAAAATCAATTTTTATGTCATATAGTTATGAAATTAGATATGTGGTCTATAAAGTGTAATCCACATTTTCACGTAGCTAAATATATTTTTTATTAATATTAAAGTATTATAGATGAATGAAATTAAATACAAGCATAATTAGGAATGTTGCAGAGAATTTTCAATCCTGTTTAATATGATCGTCTTTGCGATATTTATTAATATCAGTCGGAACAGCTGGAACATATGGATTTTTAAATTATGTTTGTGTTAATGGTACAACCAGAGTGACTTTGTAAGCATTTGTGTTTACATATGTCCAAAAACATTAACTAAAACAATAAAGATGGCTTATGCACCCAATATTGATTATATATGAAATTCCTATTTATTTAGATAGGGAAAATGGGAAAATTAATTTTCTAATATATTAAGAACATAATCTTAAATGCAATTGCTTCAAATTTGGCTTGTTTATTCCATATCTGATACATAATAAATATACTAAATAATAAAATCATACCTACTGTTATCCAAAGTCAAAAATTGAGGTCCAATCATTTTTGTGGACCAATTCATCGGAAGGGTTAAATATCAAGTTTTCTAAAATTCAATTCTAGTAATTGAAATTAGTCCAAATCCACCAGAGATGAAGTGAAAACAAATAGTATCCCATTTAAGATTATTGGGAGCCTTTAAATTGTTATGTAATATACTTTTGAAAAACAAATATGAACCTACCTTGGTATGGTTGGCCTCTGTGATCAGCAACCATATGCGTGGAACTTCCAATTTTATAAAACCTTAATTTAATTCTTGACTAATTCTTAGACCGAAATTTCTGCAGAGTTGTATGTTTTGTTTGAATAGGTACACCTATGGTTAAAAATATCGATTGTCCTGCCCAAAAAATATATTAATATTTTTAAAAATAATTCAGAATTTATGTTACTAAGTATCTATTGGACATGCACACTAAAGTTAAAGGTAATCAAACAATGTTTAATTTTTGGACCTGATGATTTCTATCCATAGAGACTAGATGAAAGTCAAATTTCCCGATTTGAAAAAGTTAAAAGATTATTTAGAACGAATTTAATGAACTTTAAAATATACCTAAATGAAAATATTATTTTCCAGCTACAAGAGCAGAAGATAGAATTGGAAAAAAAGAGTATCGACCTTGAAAGTAAAATAAAACAAATTATCAGTAAAAATCAACAAAGTGAGTTTGCCCTCAAAAATTGCTAAGAATCCTTAAAAAACACGTTTTAAAAGAATTAAATCCCCAGTGAATGACAATAGCAGGCTTTTTCTTATTGACATAGATTTAATCCAAGATCATAAAGACAAAAATGGACTTCTGGCAATTAATTTTGTCCGCAACAAAGTTAATTTAAATACTCTGAATTTCAAAAATAAAGGTATAGCAATTGCTAGTGAACTAACCAGAGGCAAGAAATATAAGAAATATAGCCAAACAGTTTAAAATGTAGAAATCCTAACAAACGGTGGGACTACAAGGGGAACATTTTTATAGGCAGAAATAATATGAACGAGGCAGATATTTCCACAAAAAAAAACATGGAGACTAATTGAAATAAACTGTTCTCCACTCACAATTGTAAGTTAAACTGCAAGAATAACCAAAATTTGTATTACTACAGTTTACAAAGTTCATTTTAAAGGCTTCATTCTTAAAGCTAATCTTAAAATTGTCTATATAAATATTGCCAGCCGTAATAAGCACCAAGACGAATTCATTGCTTTTGCTAAAATGTTCAACTCTGATTTTGATATTATAGCTTTATCCAATTTTTACTTTGTTTTTATGTGATGCTAATTTACTAGATTGTCTCACAATTAGACTGCTAAAGTTGCATTTTCATCCTAGGATGATAAATACCTATTCGAAAAATAAAATCCCAGGATGATAAATTAAAAAAAAAATTAATATCCAAAATATTTCTTGCTTTTCAATTAGATAATGTACATAATATTACACATATGAAAAAAAAATCATCAAACGCTGTCGGTATCAGTACCAAAAGAAAAACTAAAATTAAACTTCTTTTTCTTCTTTTTATCGATTTGAATAGACGAATTTGGTCGTTTCTTGTCGCAAACAGAACTGTCGGCCGAGAGATTCATTGAGGAGCTAGAAGAAGCGTTGAAAGAACTTGAAGAGGCGTCGTTGCATCCAGAAATGTCAGCCGAGAGGTTAATTGAGGGGTGATTGAAGGAACTTGTAGAAGTATCATCAAAATACAAGTTCTTGGAAATATCTTTTAGCATTCTAGTGCTTGGAACAATACACTCCCGTAAAGCCTCTAAAGAAGCGTGCCCTGTGACGGTCTTTATCATATTCTCGAAATTTCCACATTGAAATAATCTTGTAGCAGCAGTTCGATGCAACCCTTAAATTCTAAATAAGAAGCAACATTCAAAATTGTATTATAATGACAAAATAATAAATTCTCACCATATAAGGTATAATAAACAGAAAGTCCAGCGTCTTCGTATATACTTTTATTGTAAGCCTCAATAGTTTGCTGGCCAAGAGGAACGTTTGCAAAACTATTACCCGTAGGTTTCAGCTAGAATGCTTTATCAACCATGTTGGAATTCATCTGTGTTGCCTCCAAGTAAAACTTCAGTATTCTAACAGGGCATCTAACGGAATTTTAATTCTTGTAGACGGCCACTTTTGGCTTGACTTTCTTCCTCGTTAAACCGCCAGGATTAGCTTTTGAACTCCACTCTGTGTAGGTAAAGTATTCTTCATTGTCAGAAATGTAGAACATGGACGGCCTCAGCATTCGGTGTTCTGAGGTTCTCAGCATTAAGTTCAGACCAAGAGTGTAGATCAGGGTTCTCACCACTTTCTTTGGTGTACTATTGCCTGGAATTTGAAATATTTGATTATTTTTAATAAAAAAGCAAGTTGATTGAAATTTCTAAATAACATTAATATAACATCAACAAATATCAAAATTCACCTAATATTCCGTTGCTCCACATGAAGTCTTCCTGTGTTTTTGTTACAATTTCGGCTTTATTAGGATTGCTAAATCAGACCTTGTTTTTGTCTAATCTCCAGCAATCGTCCTTGAATTTTGTAGAAATGACCGTTGATCAGGCAATAAAGTTGTAAGCATAATACAAACTCGAGGTAGCTATTGGTTTTATATTCCTCCTTATCCTTGGTTTGTATTTCAGCGAGAAAGTAAGACACCCACTTGTTGATCTCTTCTATGGTCAAGATTTCAAAAGAAGACTGAGGAACGCGTGAGGTTGAGAGAAGAAGTTAAGCATTTTTTTCTTGAACCCAATCATTCCATAGTTTTAAAACATAGATGATTTTCCTCAACGTATTTCTACTTATATGATGCTCTTTCAAAATATTTATAGCCTATTCCGATTTGTTTCCAAACCTCCAGTCCGCACTGTCCAAATCATCATCATTCTCACTATCACCACATTCCAAAATAAATTCGACGACGTCGTCTGCTACGGTATCCATAATTGAAGAATGAAAGCTCTTGCTCTTGGTATTTATCGCCTAGCAAAGCTGTGAACAATAATCTGTAAACAACGATCATATTACGTAATAGTGACATGTACAATTGTGTATTTTGATTCTCAGGATGATAAAGTGAAATATCTATCCGTCTAGACCAACAATGATTAGTAAAATCAATAATTGGATAAATGTGTTAGTAGACTTGATGCTATGCTACGCTCGATTATAATCTTCGCGCTGACGCGTTCAGATGATAATCTGGACTAGCATACGCATCTCGTCTTATCCTATATAAATGTGCACATATATTAATATACAATAATATATAATTTTAACATATAATTTTAACACATGCTATGTCATGATATGTACCTATATCAACTATTTTCAGAAACATCAGTTGATATGTTGGTATGCACATCATCATACATATACCAACATATTTTTAATATACAGGACTATGTTTTAGATGTCATTTTCAATAATATTTCTATCAAGTACAAACATGAAATATTTCTTTTTTTAATATTTATTTATATTTCATTGCATTACTGCAATGGTATGATCATTTTTGTAGGATAACTGTTTTTGTACTGTTAAAAATATTTTCCAAAATGATAGTACATCGAGTGTTTAAATAAAAACAGTGAGCTCAAATATACAGTGGATATTTCAAAGCACTTTACACAAAAGTAATCTTCTATCATAAAATATCATTCGAAGATTTATTTTTATTTCATCTCAATATTCTATGTACTGTTCAAGAACAATTAATTTTTTACTTCTAAAAATACTTTGAAAGACAATACCATGTTCAATTTAATTAAAGTGATAACTTAAGTTATAATTTTAATTTTAGATAGCATATGGTCAACTTTGAAACCGATAGCAATCCGCACCAAACAACCACCCCTAGCTCGAAGCAAACGAACTTTGTCTAATGCAATCCTGCAAGCGATAGACAGTTTGGAAATATCTTCCGATCTTTTACGTAATCAAATACGTACTCAAATCACTAATTTCGTCAATCGTTTAGGCAATGTAGGGCCTGAAGAAATTGAATTAGAGTTGAAAAATATTTTAGAGAGGGAACTTGGTAATTATTTATTATTAAATATATCAGCAAAATATACAGAGCTTAAAGAGCCATCGTTTGATAGCAAAAATAGTAAACTTCATTTCATAATAAAAAATGAACACTTCATTGACATGCCTTCATATTTGGCACACTTATCTTTAAGTGTGTTAAGTCATAACTTTATCCAAAGTTAGAATTTGTGGTCCATTGATTTTGGGAATGGACCCGGCCGACAACACTTAAATAGTTTTTTTTAAAAGTCAATTGAAATACTGGAAAGCATTCTAAAACTGCCATTTATGTTTTAAAAGATTCATTTTACGCACCTGCCCAGTATGGTGAGCAACATAGACCATCAATGTCAAAAATTAAAGTTTTTAATACATCGTTTCAAATGTCCTTATAATTCTAAATCTGAGCAACATTGGATGTTTTATTTAGAACAAAGACGTTATATAGTTAGACTAGACAGATAACTTCTTAAAAATCCGTTATTGTTTACAATATAGTTTCTGTTTTCTGATTGGCAAAGGAATAAAGGACGCTACCATTTGGAGCCTCAATAAAAGTTAGAGAATCAAGTTTATTGTATGTTTTTCTAAATATTTTACAGCGTGCTTTAATTATATTTGGTTATTTTAATGAAATAATGACAATATTTTTGAACACCTGCTACCAAATAGTGAAAAAATCGAAATAATATTATCTTATTATTTTTAGATTGAGGCTCGAAATGGTGAAAATAAATAGTATTTATTTCATCAATAAACTGCATTATACACCATTTATTAA